>CAUYPK010166800.1:0-102851 GCA_963574355.1 Loris lydekkerianus
AGCTTGAAAAGTTTCAGCAGAGAGATCTGCAGTCATTCTAATATTCTTTTCCTTGTAGGTTATGATTTTTTTATGTCAGGCTGCTTACAGGATTTTCTCCTTCATATTGACTTTGGCAAAGTTAATTACAATGTGTCTAGAAGATGCTTTATTTGGATTGACCAGATTTCCAATTTTTAGAAGAAAATAGGGGACGTTTTCATGACAACAGAGCAAAGAAGAACTTTTCTAAAAGGCAAAAAGCAGACACCCTAAATGAAATCACTGATAAATTTAACTACATTAAAATAGAAACTCTAATCTGACAAAAGATGCTATGAATAAAGTTAAAAGACAAATATAATGCACAGACAGAAAGCAGGTATTTGTCATGTATTTGACATAAAAAGCATCAATATCCATATCATAAAAAATAATACTTACAAATCGGCAAGGAGAAACCAAAGACCCAGCAGAAAATTGGGCCAGAAACGACTCACAGGTGAAGGAACCAAGGGACCAGTGACCACAGAGGCAGGTGTTCAGCTGTACAGCATTCAGGGAAACATGAATGAGAACAGCAGTGAAATGTTATTCCCTGCCTATCACATGGGACAATACTAGAAGGCGTGATGAAGACAAGCAAAAAGGAATTTGCACGCTGCCAGTGAACTGCCAAGTGGTGCCACCACCATGAAGATCATCGGGCTGTCCTTCATTGGAAGGGCTGAGGTTGGCACATCCAAAGATCCCCTAACCCTCACCAGGAAAACTGAGGTTCATGGACCAGAACGTCAGCATCGCCTAGGGTGGGCACCACCTTCTCATCAGAAATGCAGAATTCTAGATTCCTCTAGAAAATACTGATGAAGGGAAAAAGCACATTGCAGACTATAGAGAGTCTGCTATTTGTAGGAAATGCTAAATAAGTAAATAAATAAATAAGAGCAAACAAAATAGACTACAAATTCTTCATGGACATGCACACTACAAATCCTTTATGAAACATGGACAAGAAGATACACACTGACTTCAGAGCAGTCAGGAGGGAAGTGCTCTCAGATGAGAGACAGGGGGACAACGCAGCATTGGCTAAATCTGAAATGCTTCGTCCCCTTAAAAATCGACGCTGAAGCAAATGTGTTAAAACCTACCAAATTTTAACTGGTAGGTGCAGGAAAGGGGGATGTGGCTGTCCTTGGCCCTGTCCAGTGTGCCTATAACACTGCCTGGTGTGTTAAGGAAGTGAGCTGCTGGGTAACAATGGCTATCTTGAGGTGGTGGACTCTAGGTTGGTTTTTTTTTTTTTTTTACCCTCCCCCCCTTCTTGGATATTATCTCTATCCTTTTGTGAGGATTTGTGACTGTCATGAAGAAAAGGCTTGTATTCTAACTCCCTGCGTCATAAGCTTCCCATGGCCCAGCTGGGGGCACCGGGAGAAAGGAGCACGTCCATCCACTGGGCTGCCCCAGGCATCTCTGCGCAGGAAGATAGGGATGCTTCCCCTGCAGCCTGGGAGTTAAGAAGGCTCCATGTGGAATGAGTCATTCCAGGGCAGCTAAATCCCTGCCTTATCTAATTTTGTATCCTGAGGCTGATTAATTTAAACTCCAAAATAAAATAAACACCAGCTTTAAATAAGGATTAGATACTCAGCAGGGTCCTTAGCTGAACAAACTGACATTATACATTTTATGGTATGGATCCAGGGGGCCCAGGGAGGGATGGGGGGGCATCAGTGGGGGTGCTCTGAGCTAAGGGGGTAAAACTGCCATTGCTTTGGAATTCCAGAGTGCATTCCCCTACGCCAGCAGAAAACACGAGAGCCACACTGTGGCAGGCTCTTCAGATGGGGGGAGACTTGTCTCATGCTCCCAGCTGCCCCATGTGCCCAGGGGGGAAGGGCAGTCAGAGGAGTGGGGTCTGGAGACTGGAGGAAGCCCCTAATGTGCTCAGAAAACAGTAGGGAAGGATTCTCCTGCCTAGAGGCCAAGAGCAGAGCTAAATTCGGAGACACCTTGCTCCTCCGTGGCCATTCAGTTCCAGGAGAGATCGCAAGGAAGTGGGGCAGGTAGAAATTGGGCGGCCTCTGACATGTGCCTGGAGGGACCCACAAGCCTGGGTCACAGATGAGGGGAAGTGGCTAATAGACTCTACCAGGCCTGCAGTACAAGCCGGATGGTCATCTTAAGAGCAACATGGGTGGGGGCTCCCCCATGTGCAGCCTGCAGTGGCAGCATCACAGAGCTGAGCCACACCATCCTGGGCATCGTGTGCAGTAGGACTGAGGTGCTGGAGCAGGGCCCTGAAGTCTCCAGACCCAGATCCAGCCTCATCTCCGCTGGGTCTGAATGTGTGCTCCCCAAATTCATATACTGAAACCTAATCAAGAGGTGAAGGCTTGACTATTCCTCCAAAATTCATATGTTATGTCCCCAAAACTCTAATGTTGAAACCTAATTAAGAGGTGAAGACTTTAAGAAGTGATGAAGTCACGAAGGACCTTCATGCCCTCTTAATAGACACCCAAGGGAACATGTTCTCTCCCCCCACCAAGGAAGGACACGGTGGAAGGTACCATCTATGTGGAGCAGGCTCTCAGCCAACGCCCAGTCTGCCAGGGCCTTGATCGTGGACTTTCCATCCTCAGAACTGCGAGACATAAATTTCTACTGTTCGTGAGTCACCCAGCCTAGAGCATTTTGTTCAAGCAGCCCACATGAACTGAGTCTCTGATTAGCTCAAGCAAGTCAGATTGACCTCCCTGCCGACCAAACTGTGGCAAAATACCCTCAACAGCTGTATTTAGAACAACCACTTTGTACAAGGATGCCCTGTGATGTTGGCTGGGCACAGAGCAAATCCTAGTGCTCCCAGGCAGGCAGTGCGGTAGCTCAGCAGCAAACCCAAGTTGCTACAGCCAACTCCGCAGGTGTCAGAGAAGCACAGGTAGGGTAGAGTCCATGTCTGTGGCAATGCTGAGATGTTGGTCCCCAAACCAAATGAATGGTCCCCAAAATGGCATGGTCTCCTCATTACCATCATTCCTAGTTGTCTCTACAAAGCCTTCCCAGAGATGCGGGGCAGCTGAGAAAAACACAGAAGAGAAGAGAGGACAGAGAGAGCACATTCTTGGCATTATCAGCACGGACTTTCTGCAGGAAGGAAAGCCCACCCTCCTCGGGTCCCTGGGCAGCAGATAAATGTGCAGAAATAAACTTGTTGACTATACAGTTCGTGGGCTTTGAACAAGTGCAGACCAAGAGGCTGAGAATCTTCTCCAGCCTGGGTGGTGTGGGGCAGGGAGGTACAGCAAGAGTTCAAAGGAGGAGGGAGCACGCTACATAACCGTCGTAGACACCTGGGTCTCTGCCCCGCCAGTGAGAGCTCAGTCATGAAGGATCACAGGTCCGCAAACAGGAGGCTTCCTCAGCACACGCGGCTGGCCTGACGACAACCCCGTGTGACAGATGCTGTTGTTGTCTGAGCCATGAAGCTGTTAAATCATCACACACAACGGGTAGAATGCTGGGGAGCTGGGTTTAAACTACCATCTTGCTGTTTTCCTTCTATTTGTCCCATCTGCAGCTCCCCCCACCCTTTTTTATTCTTTTCCTTACTTGTTTGTGAGTTGAGGGTTTTTATTTCACTTTATCTTATTTGCTGGCTTTTTAGACATCACTATTCTTGCCTGGTCTGGTTCTAATTTTTAGTAGCTGGTTGAGGGTGTACGGCACCCTTCTCTCAGCCTGTGTCACCCTCAACACTGTGCCACTCCACACATGCTGCTGAATACTTGTTCCTCCCTCTGGCTTTTTATTTTTGAGACAGAGACTCACTATGATAGAGTGCCATGGTGTCACAGCTCACAGCAACCTCAAACTCTTGGGCCTAAGCAATTCTCTTGCCTCAGCCTCCCAAGTAACTGGGACTATAGGTACCCGCCACAATACCCGGCTGTTTTGTTGTTGTTGTTTTTGCAATTGTCATAGCTGGCCTGGACCGGGTTCAAACCCGCCAGCCTCGGTGTAAGTGGCTGATGCCGTAACCACTGTGCTACGGGCATCGAGCCCCTCCCTCTGGCTGTCACGTCACCGTCCTCATGCATTTTGCTTCTGCATATGCTGTAAACCCCACCTCATGCTGTCATTACTTTGCTTTTAACAGTCCATTATCTATTTATAAAAAGCTCGTTCATGTTTCCTTTCTCCCCACACCCTTGCTTGGCCTGTGCTCTTCATACTCTTGTGTCAGTCCAGGTTCCCATCTGGGACATTTTCCTTCTGCCCCGAGGATTCCCTGTAACATTCCTTGTAGAGAGAGCCTGCTGGTCATCAACAGTTCAAGCTTTTAAATGTCTGAAAACCTTTATTTCACAGTCCCTTTTGACAGATATTTTAAATAGCTACAGAACTCTAGACTGACGATTGCTTTATCCTGTAGAAGGTTACAGATGTTCCTCCACTGCCCTCTGGCTTCCATTGCTTCTGACCAGAAGTCTGCCATCACACCTACCTTCACTTCTCTGGGTAATGTCTGTTTTCCTCTGGTCACTTTTAAGATTTTCTCTCAAATTGGCTTTGAGCAATTCGATTCTGGTGTGCTTTGGTGTCATCATCTTCACATCTCCCATGGTTGGGGTTCACTGGAATTCTTAGACCTCTGGAATTTTTGTCAATTTTCAAATTTTTCAGCCATATGGTTTTCAAACATTTTTTCCCCCTACTCAACCCCACCTCCATCAGGGACTCCCATTAAACATATATTAGTCTCACTGAAGCTGATTTTCTGTCCTTTTCTTGTTTTTAATTTTTCCTCATGTTCCATTTTTTTGATAGTTGCTATGGCTACATCTTCAGGCTGACTAATCGTTTCCTGTGCAGTATCCACAGTTAATCCTCTCCAGGGCAATTTTCATCTCAGACGTTGTATTTTTCATTTCTAAGGGTTCAAGCGGGGGCTTCCATGTGTCTCCTCCGTGCTCCAGCACTGCTTTACCTGCTCTGTGGGGGATATCGTCGTCTTGACAACAGTGTTGGATATTTTTGCCTACTAATTCTCATAGGTGTCTGAATCTATTGATCCACTTTTCTTCTCATTATTGATCCCTGGTTTCTTTGCACACCTGGTAATTCGGGTTAGATAATACACAATATAAACTTTGTGTGTTGGATATTGTGTTGTTCTGGTAAATATTATGGAGCTCTGTTCTAGGATGCGGTTAAATTATCTTAAAAGATTTTGTTCCCTGAAGGTTTTCTTTTAAGCCTTTTTAAGTGGGACCTTAGCAGACTTTGACAAGGACTAACTTTCGACAGTACTGAGTGTTCTGTTCGATATTGTGGGAAGTACAATATTTTTCCACTGTTGCTGATGGGAACACCAAACATGCCTGGTTCTGTATCAAGTATCAATCCTTCTGTTCCTTTGAAGTGATCTTCTCCCCAGGCTTGGACAGTTTCCTCACACACACACACTGATCAGTGTCCAGCTGGAAGCTCTGGAGCTATTTGGCTCTGCAGCCTCCTCCTCGCCAGGACTCTAGTACTCTGCTGTCCATAGCTTAGTGGAGCTTGCTCAGTCTCCCTGAGCTCCTAGCACCATCTACTCAACTCAGGACTATTACCAGCCCCAGCCTAGGTTCTAGAAACACGTGCCAGGGCCCACTCTCTTAACTATTGTGCCATACTTGTCCCTCGTCCTACTTAGAGGATTTCATCAGCTTCCTAGTGAGGAGAAGTTGGTAACTGTCATCAGCACGGTCCTGTCCCATATTTGATTAGTAGCAGTGGATTTCCTTATGTTGATGCTTAATAAGTTGCCCACTGCTCACTCCACAGCAGGAATCCCATCATTATTATCAGAACTAATGCTAGGCCCTTCATGTTGTCATTTCAAATGTGCTGAGCTAGGTCTGCCCAAGATGTCATTAGCTATCGAGATCTGGATGTCTAGCAATTACAGTCAAGGTCTGATAGTCAGAGCCAGCACATCAGCAAGACACCTGCCATCAGAGAGGGGGTCTTAGGAAGACCACCTTCAGCACTGCTTCCCACAATACAGGCCTGGTCTCAAGAGGCTTGTGGCATCAAATAGGGGGATTTAATGGGATAATTTTTCAGAACTTCTTCTTTAACAGCTACGAGTTTATAGAGTTTATAATTATCCACTTCCCCTCAGGGAAATAAAAAAACGTGATTCCTGATTCACCGACAAGTTTAGGAGAAGGAGGCGGAGAAGACTGGATCAGACCTATTCCTGGAAGACGCTAGACAGCTCCTGGAGATTAAAATAATGACCGCTAATGGATATACATGTTTAATGTTTCAGTTACTGGTAAAATTAATACCCTGTTTAATATTAATAGCAGCGATGTACGTCTCTAGGGCTGTTAATCTGCTACCTTTCCGCTACGTCAGATGTAAAAATAGCTCCCCGTGATTAGCCAGGTGGGCATAGAGAGGCGGGTGGTGGGGAGGGAGGGAGGAGGAGGAATGAGGAGTAATAATGGGATGGTGACAACAACATGCATTTTAAATGCATTATAGCTCATCAGAATTCTGAGAGAGAATGTTTTCTTCCAAGTACAGATACTTTTTCAACTTCATTCATAGCTTCATTCATATTCAACAGATATTGACTGAACGCTTTCCGTTTGCCAGGCACTGTGCTAAGCTCTTTACCACCTGCCTTTTTTAATCCTCACAGCAATCCCCCAGTGAGAGTGCTGTCATACTCCCATTTTAAGGATGAGAGCATGGAGGCCCAAGGCCCTACAGTTAGGAAGGGAACAAAGATAGTAATGTCTGACTCCTGAGCCAGCACTTCTACCCCCAACATTCTATACACAGGTCAGTGCCCTTTATTCTCCTAAAGCATCTTTACATTTAAAATTGCATGAAAATTGCAGAAGTAAGTGGGAAGGAGGAACAGTTGAAAGAGCTGAGCTGCAGGAGGTCCAGTGCTCAGGCCCTGACCCCATCAGCAAGGGGAAGACGTGCAGTAACTTACTTTCTTGACCGTAACTTCACATTTTCTTCATAATTAGACAAATGTGTGTTGAGAGCGTACTGTGTGCTAGACACAGAGAAAACAGACATGGAGACGGACCCAGGAAGCTCACACTTTATATCCCACTGGGAGAGGCACAGAGGCTCAAACAAGGAACACAACCCCACAAGCACAAGGCACAGCAAGGTAAACACAAGTTGCAGTGATCACTATTGAGGAAACCAAGTGTGGGGACCACCTTGAAGAAGGACGTCATCGACGTGCTCTGAGCAAATGTGTCTCAGGATCCTCTGCAAGGGAACCACCCCAACCCCTCCTGGTAAGGGAAATTGCTGAAAGGGAAGGGGGTAAACTGGAAGTGGATGCAGGGCAGAGTTCAGAGGTCAGGAGTGGGGTGCTGTAGGCGCCTGGGGGCAGGAACCACGCCTGATGAAGCTGCTGGACTAACCCCTTCCAACTGTTCTCCTCCCCTTTCCTTCCTCTACTCAAGGCTGAAGTCCTGAGAAGTGGGGCGAGGCGGGGAGAGTCCAGGCAGCCTGGCTTAAACCACCATATGCCCATTTCTTGGCTGGGTGACAATGGAGCACCTTAATTTTTGCTGTACCACTGAGAGAGTTCCTAAGAGGGAAGAGGAGAGTCTAAAAAAAAAAAAAAAAAAAAAAAAAAAATGGAAAAGGAAAGTCCAGGCACTGGTAGGAGTGAGAATAGATGACGCATAGCCACAAAATTTCAGCCACGGAAGAGAAATTTGCCAAGATGGAACCTGAAGAGTAAAAAGGAACAAACATTCAAGAGTGGGGGGAACACAGGCTGGGAGGCAGGGACGGCATGTGCAAAGGCCCTGAGGTGAGAATTTATGTCAGATAAGAGGGATGAGTTTCATTATCTAGAGACAGGGCACTAACCTGTGTATAAAATAAACAAATAGAGTGAACGTGTGTGGACAGGTGGGTAGACAGGTAGACGGCTTCCTGAAGGAGGTAGGGAGATGGGTGTGTGGATGGATGGACAGATAGAGGGAGGGATGTATCCGCCTGAGCTGGAAATGTTTTGGTCTTACCCTCAAGCCTACAGTTCTTCAGCCTCCCCAACACACATGCCAGGTCAGTGACAAGGGCGAGCCAGGAGACTCACACAGGGCATGAACTGGGAAGAGGTACTTGTTCTTAGTCAGCAAGTCCCTGTCAATGGCCTCATGAATTTTCTCCCCCCAGGCACCTCCCTTGCCTCCCCTGGCCCTGACCTGTTGCATGTCACCCGCACGCTTCCTGAAGGGAATTGGGCCCTTGACACAGAGACACGAAGCCAAGGCCAGCTGCCTTCACGCAGACGATGTCAGGGCCCCAGTGCTCTGAGCTCTGTCAAACCATCTGCTCTTTGGCCATTTGCTGAGACAATGTGATATAGAACAACCGTTTGCATGTTTCTAGTCCCAGATCTGTGCCATCTTGCTGTATGAACTTGAAGACTCTTCCCCTCTCTGAGCTTCAGTTTCCCTTTTTGCAGGACAAGAGAGGCTGGTGCCAACTCTGGAACTGTAGGGTTTACAATGGGAGTGGGAAGGAAGGTAAGAGGCTCCCAGAAGCCCTCAGGGCAACCCCGTCTTAGAGGGTTTCCACCAACCATATCCCGTTGACCCAGTGTTTTCAGCACACATATCCTCTCTGCACAGCTAACATCGGAATTGAAACGGGATACAGGAGTGAGCCACACAGACACTGTCCCTGTCCACCTGGAGCTTAGAGTCTAGCAAGGAAGTCAGTCAATCAAGTTGCTCTGAAAGCAAAGTCCGGGGCAAGAGGACCCCAGAGAGCTAGACCCCACCTGTAGCCGGGAAGGCTTCGTGGAGGAGGTGGCTTCCACAAATGAGCAGGAAGAGACAGGCAGATAGAGGAAGAGGTGACAGTGCCCCCAGGGTCTTGCTCAGAGGTCTGGGGAGGTGGGCCAGGCCCCATCAGGGCCCGGGGACCTCACTCTGCGATGACGGCCCTGCCTCCAGCTTCACACGTACCACTTTGGAGTCCTCAAAAGCCCTTTCCTTTTTCTTTCAAGGTTGTCTCCTGCTGAGCACACAGAGGGGCTTTAAAGCTGTGACTCATGGAACAGAAGCAGTGGAGGGTGTCAGTCTTAACACTCGCACCCTGTGGCAGCCCTGTGTGGGCCTCGGAAAGATGATTAGGGTATTTACTCAAAGGGCGTCATTGCCACATTCCAGTTTCCATTTCTGATGCTTATGCCTCCCTCTGTCTTCTGGCTGGATCCTGAGCCACACAGAGCTCACTCTTCAAACCTCATCTCATTATCCATTTTCCCCCCAGATGCATATTTTAGGGGCGGGTGACAGGGCTGCCCACAGAGCAGGGCAATACAGCAAAGGGTCAACAAGACTCCAGCACCCACACACTCCCCTGCCATGCAGAAAAGACAAAATATTTTCACTTCTAAGCCTCTAAGCCTGAAGAGGAAAACAGTTATGCACCCACGTGGCTGCTGTGGCTTCTTAGAAGTACTCAGTAGCTGGGGAGGAACCCAGGCTCATCCAGGCTTTTCTTAAGGATCAAACATCTGGGCCACCTGACATGACAAAGGGAGGCGTGAGGTGCTCCTGGGCACTCCACCTCGGTCCACGTGCCTGTTTGGAGACCTTGCTGGAGACAGGGTGCTTCAGGGGGAGGGCGAGGAAGAAGCTAGTGCTGATTAAGCACCCACCCTGCAGAAGGGCTGAGACCTGGCTCCACCCTCATCTTTGTGTATGCACCAGCGGGCAGATGTATCAGCTTTCTGTGCTGTGTAACAAAGGGCCACACACGCTGAGCAGTTTACAACACTGATTTCTTATCTCACAGTCTGCCTGGGTCTAGGAAGGGGTTAGCTGTGCCTAATTCACCCTACTAATCCAGGTGAAATTAAGGTGTCAGCCAGGGCTACAATCTCATCTGAGAAGCTCAGGGTCCCTGCCAGGCTCACTGGTTGTTGGAAGAACTCAGTTCCTCACAGTTGTAGGACACAGACCTTCAGCTCCTGGAGACTGTCACCTTCCTCCCACGTGGCCCTCTCTACCCCACGGCAGCTTCCTGAAGGCAAACAGGAGAGGGTATGTCTGCCACCTCCAATCTCTCCAACTTTGTTTAGCTCTGATTTTTTGGCCCTTTTTTAAAGTGCTCACCTAATTAGGTCAGGCCCCCCCAGGGTAAGCGCCCTTTTCTTGAACTTAAATCCACTGATTAGTGACCTTAATCACAGCTACAAAAACCTTCCACTTTCCCTTATAAAGAAACTTAATCACGGGAACAACATCTCGTCATAGTCCCATTCTCACCTTTTCAAGGGGAGGGGATTATACCAGGCTTGTTCCCCAGGGGCCACCATAGAGACCTGCCCACCAAAGCTCATGTTATCTACATGGGGCCTGGCCTGACAGCTTTCCACTCAGCTCAACAGCTGGATTCATTCTAGGGGAACTGGACAGCAGTGGTCACGGGCTTCTCTGGGACTAAAGCTCAGGTGACCCAGATTGAAACTCTGCCTTGAGTCTCACTAGCTGTGTGACCTTGGGCGGGCTGTAGAGCAACTCTGTGCCTCAGGTTTCTCACCTGTAAAATGGGATCACTAATGGAACCCACCTGATACCTTGTTTTGAAGCGTAACTGACACAGGCGTGTGGCATGTTTGCCACAGAGCCCAGTGTGCAGGGAGCACTGGGTGGGGTCCATTGCTATGATTTTGCCTAATTCTGACATTCTTCTCAAGGTGGTGCCAGCACCACCCCTCCTGTCCCCAGCCCCCTCCATCCCAGGAGCAGACGGACAGAGCTATTATCCTGCAGTAATAAACATGCACAAGGCCGTTGGCTGGGTTGCCAGAGGAATTTATGAACTCCACAGAGGCTTGTGCTGCTACAAGATAGTTTGTCACGGGACCACTTCCCAGGTAAGAAGAAAAAACAGCCCATCTGTCACTGCCAGATCCTCCCAATGGCGAAGTATTAAAGTGTTGCTGTCCCTTTCCACATTTTCCAAACCTTCTACAGTGAGACTGTATTACTTTTATAATCAAACAAAAAATAGATAATAAACCTGATTTTTCATAGAGAAGCTTTGCCATCTGAAACATCAACTTAACTTCCACCAGGTTGTTTCTGCAAGCGAAGCTCACCAGAGTGCCCGAGAGCTTTACATTTTGTTCTTTTCTTTTTTTAAAACAAAGATCCATTATGCAAATTGATCGTAAAATTTTAAAGCATCTTGTCCTGTCTCAATTAATCATAGTCTCTGTGGGCCCAGCTTCAACAGCAATGAAATCTTCATGGTGCAGGGATGGTGGCCAGGGAAGCAGCAGTCCCTCGTCCTGGCCTGGGAACATCTTGTCCCTCCTGCCCAGAATGACCTACCAGTCACACTAACCAGCTGGCCAGCACCCCTCACCTCTCTCTCACACACACACCTAAGCACTCACACACATGCACACACTCTCACAGTCCCCGGCAGAAGTTCCATCTTCCGAGAGGGTCCTTCTCCACGGGAGTGACACTAATGCTCTGTAACATACTGCTCAGTCCCGGCGCTGCTGGCTAGGAAAAGCCGCCACATGGCTCAGATCCCCCCAGAGGGGAGAGAGAGGAATGGCAGCAGCCTCTGGTCCTCAGCCTGCCCCCTTCCCGTTCCCAAGAGAAGCACACCCAAGGCCCTGCCACAAGCCCCCTGCCCTGTCCTGACTGCTGAGGGAAGCCAGCAGCCACACTTGGGCCTGCCATCACCAAAACTACCTGACCACGTGCCCCTGAGGACAAGCCTCCCTCCTTTCTGCACATGTCCCCACACCCTCCCACTCAGGTGCCTCCCCCCAGCCCATCTCAGCACCATCCCTGCATCAGGCTATGGAACCTCACTCTCAAGACATTCTCTCTGAATGTCAGCAGCCAGTAAGCACCAAGGGTGCTGCCTGAGCACAAAGCTTTTAGGCTCAGAACCTCAATGGGAAGCCATGTGCTGGACCACCCCATCTCTCCAGTGGGGGCGACAGCCCACATTGGTGCTGAGTAACCCACGGGACACACAGGCTTCCTAATGAAGCCACAGCAAGCACATACATGCCCTGGCCCACGAATCAGAGCTGGAGACCAACGCAGTGCTAGCGAGTAAACACCAGCTTCTCCCTTCCTAAGCTACTCCCTTCTCAGCCAGGCCAGATCCGCCAAAGGCCCTGCAGGGACAGAGAGATTAAACCAGAAACCTTGGCTGGTGGCAAGATGCAACTTCAGGCACAAAGAATACAAGCTCACCTCAAGACCCCCGTACTTTCTTCCTGAGGCAATTTCCACCCTGCTCATGCAACCTGACACAGCGACCTTGACACTGTCACAGGACTCCATGCAATGTCAAACCTGAACAACCTGCCGCAGCAACCTTGCCCACTGTCATGGGACTCCATGCAGCGTCCAACCTGAGCAACCTGCCGCAGCGACATTGCCCACTGTCATGGGACTCCAGTACACATAAGCAAGCCAAGAGATGAAACACACAGGCAAAGAAATAAGTTCAATTCCACAAGCATGAATTCAGCAATCATTCCATCTCAGGGAGATACAAGGTTGAATGAATAGACCTACCTCCTGCCAGGTGGACCGCAGAGAGGGCAGGTGGATTGGGTCACTCAATGAGTGCTCACCCCGCTCTGAGATGAGGGCCTGGGGTACCAAGATGATGGAGATATGGCCTCATCCTGGATCTGCAAATGCTAGAGGAGGAAAGAAAACACACTCAGTGAGCCGTAGACAAGTATGGGGAGGACGCAGGGAGACACAGGAAGAGAACATTCCAGAAGCCCAAAGGAGAGCCCTGAAGACGGCTTGCCGCCTGTCCCCACCTGCTCTCTGCTACACTGGCCATCAGCTGTGTTCGTCCCACACCTCAACGTCCCACACCTCTCTGCCCCACCCAGCTCACCACCTGTCTCGACCTTTATGGGCCTCAGGTGAGTAGCATCAGCCTCACCTGGGCGCTTGTCTGGGGAATGCAGGCTCTCATGGTCCAGCCCAGACCTGCTGGGCGGAGCCCGCCCTTTGCCCAGATGCCTGGGATTGGTGCCCATGTGTGAGAGGCACAGTTGGGGGGCCCGCCTATCTGCACGTTCCTCCTCACCCACGTGCTCATCTTAGCCTCTCCTAGGACTGCAGAGAGCTTCAGCCCACATAGTCACCCTCGTCCACCCCTCCAATGCAGACAGAGTCCACTCACCCCAGTGGGTACAGGTGCAGAGCCACCCCTCCCCATCACCAGGCTGTGTACCCCTTGAAGGCAAGGACCGAGGTCTCCCAAAGTTAGTCTGCCAGGCTCATGTTGTGTTCAGTGTTTAGTTAAAAGAAAGATTTGCTGAGTGAATAAATAAACTGGACTTGAACTGTTTTATCTCATCACACGCTTAGTACATTGACCAGGGGAAATGTTAGGACACAGGCACAACTATTTAAAAATCAGCTGGTTTGTTCACCTTTTAAAATGTTCAGAGAAGCCTGTGACCTTTTGGAAAAAGCTGATTAATGTCAGAGGCCTGGGGCTGGCTGCACAGGGCTGAAGGGGGGGAGGGCTGGCAAAAGCCTCCCTGGGTACTGACGTTGGGACAAGGGATTCAATTTGTCATTTTGTTCCTTTGTTGAGGAGATTAAATGTTCCTAGAAGGCGGCTGCTCTAGGATCCTTGCAGGGAAGGGAAGGGGGAGGGGGAACATTGGCAGGGAGCCACCCACCCCCATCCCAGTTCTTCCCAGGAACACAGCTAAGGAAGCTTAGGGCAGCCAGCTGGAGGGAAGAGTCCGCGGGTTTGGGAAGCGACTCGCATGTCTCTAGGTACACAGAGGAAGGGACATCCGGAGGCGTGGGGGGACGCAAGACTGCAGCTACTAATTCATTTGGATGAAGCTTCTAAACTATAATTAAAGAAGAATATCTCCAAGTTTGGAGCACACAGAACAATAAACAACTGCCCGCTTTGATTAATAGCCAAAGCAGGCAAGTGCGTGCCCAGCAGCCGGTTCCCACAGGGGCCTCAGACTCGGCCGCACTGACTGTGCTGGCCAGGCGACTGCTGCTGCTTCCACCACAACAGAACTTCTGGGTGTCCGGGCCACCAACCCAGATGGCAGGTGCAAGAGGACACTTTTGGTGCACAGGGTGGGGGGACAGCAAACTGCACAAACTCACAAGATCAAAATTCAGTAGGGTCCCTGACTGCAGGGCTTTTCAGAGCCGAGACCACGCTTCTGTTACTGCCTCTTAGCACAAGAGGCAGGGAGGGGGACAGTGACTAATCACAGAACCCTACCTGGGTGGGATGGGGGCTTTGAGGAAAATGCAAGAAAAGCAACCTGGGAAGAAGCATCCTCTCCATGGGGGACATGCCTCCCCTGGGCCTTCTGTCCTGTGAATGTTAGGAAAGTGGGCACACACCTGCCAGCCTGTTCCCACATCTTCCAACCGCACCGGGTCTCAGTGTTTGAGGTCACATTAGAAGTTGATAACAGCATGGGGGCGGCAGAGCAGGCCCTTTGGGGGTGAGCTACAGTTAAAGGATGTTTTTAGATGTCAGGAGGAAAGAGAGAGGAGAAAGGAATTACCAGAGTCCTGCAGTAGAGCCTCAGTACAGACGCTGCTGACACCCAGAGTCTCTCTTCCCTATACAGGATGAACTTCCTCCCACCTTCCCTGGTGTTAGGTACAGTCATGTGACTTGCTTTGGCCAATGGAATGGGAACAGTAGTTAGGTACGGTCATGTGACTTTCATTTGGCCAATGGGAAGAGAACAGGTGTCAGATGTGGTCATGTGACATTTTCTGGTCAATGGAAGGGAAGCAGAAGTATGCAAGCCATGCTCCCTTCATCTCCATGGTGTCACCAACGCTCAGGGGGTGACGTTCCTGCAGTCTGGTTCCCCAAGTGAGAAGCCCTGTTGTTTAAGCCACTGAAATCACAGGACTGGTTGTCACCTCATTAAAATCAATCCTTTTTAACTAATACAGAGGTCCATCCAGGAGGTGAGGTGCTGCTATTGCAAAAATCTGACTATGTGTGATTTTATGTTCACAATCAGCCAATAAGAATTCAGGGAACTGATACCAAAATCTGGAAAGATGGTGACCATGTCACGTGGTGTTTGGAGATTTTAGTAGAACTGTGGCCTGTAGTGGCCTTGAGGAGTAGAGCAATTGTGTGATGAAAGGGCCAAATCAAGGGAGCAGGTGTCACCTCCAGATACACCACATGGACCAGGGAGCCTGGGGATAGAAGCCCAACCATGGGAAAGAGGGAGCCCCATGGAAAAGAGTCTTCATGTGTGACCCTCCCACTGAAGTCTGGTGTCTCCAGGAGATTGGGATTAGGTCTGACAAGGAAGAGGTAGAGAGAGACGTGGGGGTGAGACTGCAAAGACATCCAGAAGCAGGATGGTGACGCCCCCTGGGGGTGTGTGGCTGGGGGAACACGGAGCTGGCCAGGCAAAGGAGATAAGGCCCTCCTGACGTTTGTTCAGAGAGCCCTGCAACCACAAGGCCCCCAGGAAGGACAGCAGAGCACCGTGTGTGCCCAAACAAAATGAGCGTGGTCAGGCCCAGACTTCCACCAGCAGGAAGGGGGCTGGGAAGGCTGCTCCCACCCCCAGAAAGAGCTGCCAGCCTGCTGCTCGCCGTGTGGTGGAGGAGGACAGGACTGAAAACAGACGCTGCCAGAGGCCGGAGCCGAGGCCTGCAGAGGACCAGGGAGCTGCTGCCAGGAACAGAATCCGGAATCAGGCGCAGATCAAAGGACATTCCCCACGCAACAGTAGAGTTGGGGCCTCAAAATGTTTGAGGTGGGGACATTTTGAGGTTTCAGTAGCGCTTCAGACTGGTGTGCTCTGGGGACCCCCTCCCCGCCCTTTTCTGAAGGTCATCCTGCTGTTGTTCCTCTGTCCCCGGGGCAGTGGGTCATGTGATGTCTCTGCAGCTCAGATGCCTGGCAAGAGGGGCTACGTGCAGACCTGATGTGGGGACCCCTGTGCCTCACCCAGAGGCCCTGGCCCAGGCCCTGCTGCAGCAGGAGGCCCCAGTTCTCCTCCTGAGTGGGCTGAGAGCTGGCAGGGCCCCTTTATATTTATATTTGGAAATATAGCATTTGCTGATTAAAAATAGAACTAATGATATCTTTGTTCAGCATAAGAAGACAATGGTTCGGAGGAATTATAATTTCCCTCCCTTTCAAATTTTCTGCTACCTATGGCATTTCCGAGTATTATAGAATTTTTCAGAATATTTCTAAGAATAGTTTCTTCCAGGATCCACATGGAAGGCGTGAGATTTACCCTTTTCAGTAGAAGGAAACCATTCCCAAACACTTAAAAGAGTCTCCTTGTGTTTGAAGCCACATGAATAATCACCAGAACAAGAGTTCTTGAAATGTCTTTTTTCCCATTGCAGTTGAAAGATTGCCCTTTTAGTCCAAATTCAGCAAGCAGCCCAGGATTGCCACTTTCCTCGACCCCCTTGTCAGCCTGGTGGGAGGGAGCAGGGGAGTCTCTGCAGATGCCTGCACCTGCCTAGGCCAGGCCTGGGCCCATCTGAACTGGTCCTGTGTCGGGGAAGGGCAGGGAGGGTAGGGGAGGTGGGGAGGGAAGGGGAGGACGTGTCCTTCAGGCTCCAGCAGTCAAGCCCCCGAGCCTGCTCTGTACAAGTGTGTGACTCGGCACGTTCCTAAAAAACGATTTGCAGTCACTGGCAATAGAAACACATCTAGAATAAGGTAGTGAAAAATAAAGAGGAAAAGAGAGAATCATGCACCAAGAGCACAGAAACCAAGAATAAAATGAGAAAAAACAGACAAGGGAAATAACAGCATCGAACAAGACAGAGTCAATATCTGGCCGATGAAGATCAGGACGCCGGCTGCTGCAGACGGTCGCAGAAGGGGCCGGCAGAGCACAGGTCTGCCGGCTTGTGTGTGTGTGAGGGAGGGAGTGTGTGCGTGAGGGATCATGTGTGCATGTGTGTGCATGTGTTCAGACGTGGGCAAGCTTGTGTGAGGTTGAGTGTTCACCCACTTGTGTGAGCTTGCATGTGTGTTCACACATGTGCATGAGCTTGTGTGAGTGTATGTGTGAGTGTTCCATGCGTGTGTGTGCTTGTATGTGGGACCGTTCACACACATGTGTGAGCTTGTGTGAATGAGTTCACACATGTGAGTTTGTTTGCGTATGCGATTGGTCCCACACTTGTGTGTGTATGAGTATGAGTGTTCACATGCATGTATGAGAGCGTGGGGTATGAGGGTATCTGAGCATGTGCACACGTGTGTGTGTCATCAAATGTGACTGGCAGTCCTGGAGCACTAACTGGACCCAATGCTGCCCCAGAGCCAGCGGCCACAGGGAAGGGTGCCTGGGAGGAGGGTAGGGGCCAACCCAGTTCTGTGGCTGGCCCTGTGGGACCCTCCACACCACCACTTGGTGTCTCCGCCTTGTTCCCCGGCCTTCCCTTCACATGGAATAAGCACAGCTGCGATGCAGTTAAAGGACAGGTGCACATGGTGCCTGGCACACCTCAGGGCATTTTCTCCTCTCACCTTCCACATGGAAGTTCACTCTGCCTTGGAGAATTCACCTCCTGGAGACAGATGGACAGACAGGCTCTAGGATACCCAGACTGACCAGGTTTTCTCTCTGCAGAGCCAAAGACTCCTTGTCTTCCACAATGGTTGCTTCCAGCTCAGGCTGTGACCAGAGAAGGGAACCAGGGAAGGTTGTAGCAAGGCAGGCAGTGCCCTGGTAAGGGATCGGGCCTTCCAAAGACAGACATGCCTGGTGCCAGATAAACTTCCCTCTGTACAGACACAGGGTGGCAGGGGGGCTCAGGGGGGAGGATGGGGCTCCTGGACCCCACAAGCCAGGTCCAGACCCAGCATAGCCAGATGTCACAGCTGGTGGGCAAGTTACTCCACAGCCTCCCTGTCCAGCGTGAGGCATCAGGGAGACAGAGGCTGCAAACTGCAGGCTCTGGTGCTTATTAAGCCACATCGTTCTCTGTCATTGCATGAAAAGGGACATTTCCAATGGTCTGGCTGCGGCAGGCATCCTCCCAGTGTGGGTTCAGTCTGCCTGCACACCTCCTCCTGGACTTGAGAAGAATCCCCACCTGCATCCCCGTGAACTCATGGGGGCTTTGGGAACATCCCCCAAGACCCTGCGTATTAGGAAGAGAAGGACGCAGCCAGGACCAGGCCATCCACACAGGACGATGGGGTAAGAACAGCAGAGACGTGAGCCCTCCCTGAATAAAGAAACGCAGAGCACAGGCCGAGGGAGAGCTGCTTTCAGCTCACAGACACACATTTCCGTGACAGTGAGGTTGGGAGAAGCGAACGTCTCAATAGACAGTGGACGTTATTACAGTAATACAAACATCAAGCCCTGGGTCAGTGACTAGACACAACCCTTCGGAGCAATTCCATGTAGGCTTGTGCGTGGCTGTAAGGGGTTTCTGCCCTGTTGTTTATACTTTCTTTTTTTTGTTTTTTTCTTTCTTTTTCTTTTTTTTTTAGAGACAAAGTCTCACTTTGTTGCCCTCAGTAGAGTGCCGTGGGGTCACAGCTCACAGCAACCTCCAGCTCTTGGGCTTAGGTGATTCTCTTGCCTCAGCCTCCTGAGTAGCTGGGACCACAGGCGCCCACCACAACCCCCGGCTATTTTTGTTGCAGTTTGGCTGGGGCTGGGTTTGAACCCGCCACCCTCGGTATATGGGGCGGCACCCTACCCACTGAGCCACAGGCACCGCCCATATACTTTCTGGTGTCTTCTGAACCATCTGTGTTGTACACTAAGCATGCATCACTTTTTTGAGAGGAAACTAGTTAATTTTTTTAATATGTGTTTGGAAAACAGTTATATAAAATTATTAAGGGCATAACGAGTGCATTTAGCCCTTTATAAAACTCTAATACAGTTAGGCTGTCATTTTAACAATGAGACGTTGAGGTTGAAATCTTTGTGAGGCTACAGGGGAGGTCACTTCCCCAGGACTCTGAAATAGACCCCTATGTTCCTTGACTCTGTCACCCCAGATCCCCACTCTTCCAGCCGTTGTTGCCACCACCCTGTCCCAGCCACCCTCAGTGCACATGAGATCATTAGGTAGAAGCTGTCCCCTGCCTTTCGTGTGCCCTGCCAACCTTGTTAGGGATAAATTATGTCTCCTTGAGAGCCGTGCTGGAGCCAGGCGCCCAGGGGAACTTTACTTGAGTAGCTCTGTAAAGACCCTTTTCCACATGTGACCTTAGTTGGAAGCAGGGTCTTTACAGAGCTACTCAAGTTAAAATGAGGTCATTAATGTCGGCCCTGACCTAGTACGACTGTCCTTACAAACGGGGAATCTGGGACTCGGATACACGCAGAGGACGGGTGGTATAAAGACCCAGGGAGGAACCTGCAGGACCAGCCCCGGCAGCAAGGGCAGAGTCTCAGAGCCTCGGCAGGAACCAGCCCTGGGGCACCTCAGCCCAGCACTTCTGGCCTTCAGGACTGAGAGAATAAACTTCTGCCTTCTTTTTTTTATATATGTATATATATTTATTAATTCTGCCACAAAATAAATGTTTTCTTTGATACAGTGTGTCACTGTGTGGCCCTGGGTAGAGTGCTGTGGCAGCACACAGCTCACAGCAACCTCCAACTCCTGGGCTTAGGCGACTCTCTTGACTCAGTCTCCCAGGTAGCTGGGTCCACAGGTGCCCGCCGCAACGCCCGGCTGTTTCTTTTTTTCTCGTTGCAGTTGTCAGCCTCGGTGTCTGGGGCCGGCAGCGGAACCACTGTGCTACTGACGCCAAGCCTGCCACAAAAATCTTATGAATTCCCAGTAGTTTCTTTAGACCCTGGAAATAATTCTTTGCTGCTTAGTAAATGATTGATATTATGTTATACCAGCATGCGTTTCTGAAGGGTATCCACGGCTTTCATAATAAGATCAAATGTAGCGAAACCCTCTATTCTCATATTCAGCCACATCATTCCTTCCTTACCTCCGTCGGTACCATGAATGTCAGTTACGTTTTTTATCTGAACGTTTGTTCCCCTGAAATAACCTTTGTGCTCGGGGCTTGGGCAAGACTATCTGTGTAGAGTGCGAGCTGTGAGGTGGCAGGGGGCCCCTGAGGCTTGGGAGAAACTTCTGCCTTCTAAGCCCCCAGTCCGGGGTGCTTTGTAACTGCTGCCCCAGAAACGCACATAAACGAGACAGCCAAGGTGATTTTTTTTTTATTCTGAGCATGTCGTAATGATGACTAAAACCATCTGGTGATTTCCCAACTGGCCCTTCCGACCAGCTTCTTCATCCATGCCGCCTCCAGAATGTTCTAGTGTCCGAAACCCCCTTCTCCCCACGTGGAACTTCCTCTCCTACAGCTCTGTCACACGTGCACTCTGCCCAGGAGGGCCTTCCCCTCGCCACCCATCCCTTCCGACGTTCACCCCACACAATCACACACACAGACTTGCCCCCTCCTGCCACCCTCTCCTACTCCAGGGGGGCTTCAATTTCTCTAGTCCCGCCCTTCTCTTCCTCCTCCTGCTTAGACTCCACTCCCCTAGTTCAGGCTTTGTCCAGGCTTCATCTGGGGAGGGGCACCCTGGAAACCTCAGGGAGCTGAGCAACATCCCACTCGCCAGACACCAGAACAGCCTCTGCCCACGACGACAACCAAAGATGGCTCCACGCGTGGCCAAATGTCCCCTCGGGACAAACTCGTCTGGAAAGGCTTCAAAGTGGCAGGAACAAAGTGGCTGCAAAGTGGGGGGTAGCAACCCGCTCAGAAAGGTTCCAAAGTGGGTGGGAGGCATCTGCTTTAGTTGCCACTGAGCACCAACGGCAGGGCCACCAAACGCAGTCAGCGTGCACAGGGCAGATGGAACTGGGAAGGGGGACCCAACAGGTGCGTTTCTGTCTCCGGCTCAGCTGTCACCTGACCCTCACTTCTGCTCTTGGTGTTGGAATAACCCCACATGACCCCTAAACAGCTTGGGGGTGCCCATGTGAACCTCCACCTGTGTGAAGCCCCCCAAGTCGTGGCTGTCCCCTGTCCCCTGTTCCTCTCCTTTGGCATAGTCCAGAAGCACTGGGACTTTGTATAAACTTGTCACACATCAAGGTGAAAACCAGATAAATAAAAACAAAAAAAAAGATGTGCAGACAGCATCTGCTCCTTCCCGGGCAGGGAGAGGGCACGGCACCCTAAAGAGTGATTTTCAACTGGTTCCCTGCGGCACACCAGTGTGCCCAAGAGGATCTCAGGCATACCACAAAAATTTTCAAAGACCATTCATTAAATTATTTTTGAAAGAAGTTCAAAGCACAGTTTTACTCTTTTTTGGATCAACGTAATTTAAGTGCACCATGGAAGTTTAACTACAGGTTCAAATGTGCCGTAAGATTTAAAAAAAAAGGTTGAAAAATACTGGTCTAAAGGCTGTATTAACAACGGCCAGCAGCAGCAGAGGTCTGCTCCCATGCGGGAGGTGGCTGTGGACTCCAGGTGTCCGTGGACAGGTCAGCCTGGCCGTCTGGAAGTCTGACTGTACCTTGATGTCCTCCATTGCCCTGGCAGAGTGAACCCCGGACACCCACCCAAATCCTGAGCTCTGCCCACTGTGGCTATGGCTGTTTGTAGCCTTGGCAGAGAGGTGCTGGCCACAGTGGCTGTCCCTCCAGGCCAGGCTTTGTCCCTCAGCACAATGGCTACTGGCTTTGACTGGGGCACAGTGACTGAGGGACCAAGGGCACAGCACATACACTCTATTCCCCTCGTTAAGTCCCCACCCAGCACAGAACGTGGCATACCGTCAGTGCTCAATAATACTCGTTTAGTGGAGGCAGCAAAGGGGGCAGGAGGAAAGAGATATTGCACCTGTGGCTGGGAAAGACAGGACAGCTGCAGGACCATCAGGGCCAAGTGCACAAACCAGCGGCTGCCACCCAGCTGTGTGTGACCTCGCAGAGCCGTGCTCCCCCACCCCAGAGTCACAGTGCTCTCTTGAGACGATGACATCGTTGATGTTGATGTAGGAAGCAGGTGACAGAATGGGACAGGAGGCACCTCAGAAACCAGGACACTTGTTACTGCTGCTGCGATTCAGCTGTGCTCTGGTGTGAGCCTGAGCTCCCCACACACAGTTTGCTGTAAACTCCGCTTCAGGTTACAAGGAGGGGGAGTGAGCCGCTGGCTGGGCCGGGCCTCCCGGGAGCCCTGAATGTGGCTGGGCCCTAAGCAGCTGCTTCCTGAGCAAGTGGGTGCCCTGACGCCTCCCTGCGTCCATTATCTTTCTCTTCGGCAAGGGCTTCGAATGAAGTCCTGGTCACTTTTCCACAAACATCCAGGACTCAGCCCAAGACTTGCTGAAATCTAAAGTCATCAAAAAAGTGATCACATGTGTGCACACACACACTTGCCTCCCCCATGTGCACACCCAGGGATTAGGGTCATGTTAATTAGGTTCAGCTTTTCTGCTCTTCTAAGGAAAGCTATAAGAAAAGTTGAAAGCCTGTTTCTCAAACATCAAACTAATGGTCCCTTTGAAAAACACTTACAGAAAGGAAAAGAAAACCTTCTCTCAGACGCTTCACCCAAAGCCCATCACATTTCCACTGAACTTACATCAGGTCCACTGCTTCTCATTCTCTGCCTTCACCTGCCGGTTACAAAGCCCAGTTCATATTTTTAAAGTAACAGAAGAAAGTCCTCCTGCAACTTAGTGGAGGGTTATTTGTCACCTAGTCCTGAAAACAAATGCCCATGGCGGTGAAGGCCAACAGATTTATTGGGAGGGAAAAGATCTATGTTCCCTGCACCAAAGTGACATTACCAGATTGGGTAATTGCTGCATAAACAATAAATTACCCATTGATTAATTGTGCTTCTGGGGCTTTCTGGAGTATTTTTCACGCAGACAGTTGTGTACACACGAACAGTGAAGTGGAAAAGGCAAGGCCTGGGGCCCTGCTCCAAACAGGAGGTGAAATGGCCATCAGCAAGACTTCAGATCTACCACCTTTCACAAAGGTGTCCCCCAACAACCAGGGATTCCTCTGCACCCCAGATACGTAAATGTTCTCCATCTATTAAGATAGACTTAAAATGTACTTGCATGAGATACCACTACACACCAATCAGAACGGCTAAAATCCAAAACAGACACACCAAATGTTGGCCAGAACGCAGAGCAACAGAAGCCATCCCCACCTCATTGCTGTGGGAACCACTTTGGAAGACAAGGCAGCAGTTAATTATAAAAGTAAACATCGCCTTACAATATAGTCAGCAGCCACACTCCTTAAAATTTACCCAAATGAGTTGAAAATTTACCTCTCCTCAAAAACCTGCATAAGAATATTTATAGCAGCTTTATTCATAATTTCTGAAAATGGAAAGCAACCAAAATATCCTTTTATTAATTGAGACAGAGTCTCACTTTGTCACCTTCTGTAGAGTGCTGTAGCATCATAGCTCACAGCAACCTCAAACTCTTGGGCTCAGGTGATTCTCTTGCCTCAGCCTCCCAAGTAGCTGGGACTACAGGAAGGAAGAAAGTACTAAAAAAAAAAAAAAAAAAGCATGGGGGTGTCTCAACTGAACCCACATGCACACCCAGGGATTAGTGTCACGTTAATAAGGTTCAGCTTTTTTTCAAAGCCAACTGAAACAAGACCTCCCAATGATCAAAACTGGAACAATTCAAGCAGCAAAATAAACATAACCCAACGTGTAAAAAACAAATCCAGGAGTTTGTACGGATCTGAATAAATGATTAAATAAACAAATGAGTAAGGATAGACAAATCTCCCATGCGGGAGAATTCCAAATAATTTTACTACCTTCTGTCCTCTCAAGGAGGGGAAGCACAACCCCCCACTCCTCACGTGTAGACTGAGCTTGGGACGTCCTTCCAAAGAGGACAGCATGGAAAGAAGGAAAAAAATAAGCAACGTTCCAGTGGAGAAACAGACTCAGCCAGGCGATCAAGGTCTACACCAACTGACAAAGTCATTCAGGTAGTGTGTGAACACAGTATGACGTGACCAGACAAGGCTGTGAAGACCATGTGTGCCCTCGATATGATGTGATCAAAGTCACGAGGATGTCACGTACCTGCGATATGATGTCATCAGAGTGGTACTTTACCTGTTCGGTCTCCACCCAAGAACCCATAACCCCAGTCTAACTGCAAGGCAAAGTCCCCACTGAAGACTATTTCATGACCTAACACTACTCCTCAAAACAGCCAAAGTCATCAAAAACAAGGAAAGTCTGAGAAAATGTTATAGCCAAAACGAACATAAGGACACGTAGCAACTAAACATAGTGTGGTCCCCTTGGTGGGATCCTGGAAGAGAAAAGGACATTAGGGGAAAAAACAAGGAAATCTCATCAAATGTGGAGCATAGCCAGTAATAATACATCGATTTTGGCTCATTAATCGCAACAAATGTGCCTTAATCTAAGTTGTTAAAACAGGAGAGACTGAGTGGGAGGTTCGTGGGAACTCTCTGTACTATCTGTGAAAATTTTCTGTAAATCTAAGATGATTCTAAAATAAAAGTTTATTTTAAAATATATATATTTCTTTTTTCACAAACAAACCTGGGCACCAATACAAAGCCCCTTGGTACGGCTTTATTGTACATGTCCTTCCAAAATTCTCACATCGGAACTTCAGCCCCAATGTAATAGTATTTAGAGTGGGGCCTTTTGAGGTGATTCTTTAGAATGGTTATTTAGAACGGGATTGCAAAGGGACTGGAGAGAACCACCCAACGCTCTCTGCCCCTGCACCTTCGGCCCTGGAGGGGTCAGTGTTGGTCCTCTCCAGAGGACACAGCACCAAGGCATCGTCTTGGAAGCAGAGGTAGGGCCCTCACCAGACACTGAACCTGCTGGCACCTTAATCTTGGACTTACTTCCCAACTTCCAGAACTCTTTGTAAATTACCCAGTCTAATGTATTTTATTGTAGCAACACAAATAAACTAAGGCAGTCCCCCACACACACCAGAACATTCTGACAACTTTCACTAAGCAGAAATGGCTGAGCCAAGGAGATCAGAGAAAGAGCCCTTGACCGGCCTGGGCACCCAAGTGCTGTATCCGCTGCAAACACCTGCTTATAAGCAGACAACTCCACATCCTCTGAGAGGAACCAGACCTGGGGCAAGAAGGAGGGTCAGAAAGTGAGAGAAAGCCCTGGGGTGTGGACTCTGGCCAGGACCCTCCCCACCACAGACACCAAGCCCACCCTCCAGACACTGCTGCCCTGGCTGGCCAGACAAGGTGACCGTGTCCAGCACACGCTGCTGAAAGGCTAGAGCCATCTAATACAGCACAGAAAGTTTCTGTCCACAACAGGTAACATTTTTTTAATCATTTTGCCATTTAAGAGAAAACCCTTTATTTTCTAGATACTATAGTTATGTTGAAACAAAATTTACTTCCCAAGAAAAAGTAAATCGCCTGCACCTTCTGTGAAATGCTTTACATATATCGTTTCAGCAGACCCCAGCATAACGTCATAAGCATTCTCATTTTTCCCATATTGTAGGTAGAAAAACGGAGACTCAAATAGATGAAGAGACTGCTGATGGACAGAAAAGCCAGGAACCTACTTCTGCTCTCTCTCCCTGCCCTGGCAGTGGTGGGTAAAGGTGGGTTTGCTACCTGTGGCCCTGGATAGCTGCTCTCCCTGCCACAAGCCTCCCCAGCAGGGGCCTCCTTCCATCCCAGCACAGACCACAGGAGGTGCTTTCAGTAGGAGGAGCTGAAGGCCTGGAGCTCCTGCCCAGCCCCCACAGCTGGGTGGCTGAGACCAAAGCCACAGCTTCCCACCCACCCCTCCAGCTGTCATATCTGGGGCCTGCAGCCTGGAGCACAGAGACCACCGGAGACTTGGCTGCTGAAGTACCACCCACCTCAGATAAAGAGGCAGCCCCCACCTGACACAGCAAAACAGAAAGAATCACAACAATTAAACAGAGTGGCCCTCCAAGGGGTAAGGAAACAAGAGGGAGTAGGAAGGAAAAATGAGGGAGCTTCAGTTCCACCCATCAGGAGACGGGAACAGGCTGCTCTTCAGAAACACAAGTGGTTTGCCTGATCTCACTTGGGTTTTATTTTATTTCACTTTTTAATATGTGAAAAGTCCTGGAGGTCACCCAAGGAGCTTGCCAAGTCAATTCCTCTGTCTCCAAACTCATCCCAGAGCTGTCTCTTGTTACCATGGCAACTCTCCAGTCCAAGCCTCCCACCCCCGTCTCCCTGGGAAAAGTCATCCACCATGTTAACAAGCTGAAGGAGAAATTCACACAATCACATCCACCAGTGCAGAAAATGCATATGTCGGAGTCGGTACAGCCAGCTCTTGGCGTACACGAGGGTCAGTTCCAGGGCTGCCTCCTTGCCCTGAACATCCCCAAATCCTAGTCCCACCATAGGCCCTACAGAAACCCCATATACAAAAATTTAGTCCTCTATACACATGGGTTTTAACGCCTGGCAATGCTGTATTTTGAAACCGTTTTGGTCGAAAAAAAAAAAAAAATCCATGTATAATTGGACCCACACAGTACTAGCTATGTTGTTCTAGGGTCAACTGTACTCACTTGTGATAAAACTCCCAGAAAACAAACAAAGGGGGAACTCCCTCAATTGGATAAAGAGCATCTACAAAAAGCCTACAGCTAACATTTTAATCAATGGTCTAAGACTGAATGCTTTCCCCCAAAGGCTGGTAGCAAGACAGGAACACCTACCCCCTGACTTCTACTCAAGTAGTGCTAAAAGTTCTAGCCAGTGCAATCAGACAAGGAAAGTTTTAAAAAGATATCCAGATCACAAAGAAGAAAAGAACTCATCACAACTTGTGAATGACAAAACTGTTTCTGCAGAAAATAACAAGGAAACAACAAAAAAGTTTGTAGAGCTAATAAGTGAGTTCCGCAAGACCAGAGGATCAACGGTCTGTCTGAATTCTAGCCACGAACATGGGAGTAATGAAATTAAAAATACGATTGCCACAATGAAGCTAATTAGCAAACCCATCAGTTTATATAGCTACCTTTTTTGTGATAAGAACACTTATGATCTACTCTCATAGAAAATTTCAAGTATGCAAAACATTATTATTAACTACATTACCCCCACTTTACAATGTTTTTATATATCAAAGCCTCAGTTGTATACCTTAGGCATATACAATTTTTATATGTCAATGATACCTCAGTAAGCCTGGTTTGAAAAAATACCATTTAAAATCACTAAAAGATAATTACATAATCAGTTGTAAGTCTAAGAAAAGATACAGGACTTCTGTGGTGATTGTAATCGATAAAGATTTAAATGTGGAGAGCCACACCGTGTTATGGATCGGAAGACTCGGCATAGTAAAGATGGCATTTGTCCCTAAATTGATTTACAGTTTTAGCACATTTTCTATCAAAATTCCAGTAAGATTTTATGTATATCTTATAGATAAGATTATTCTAAAATTGATTTGGAAAGGCAAAGGAACTACAGTAGCTAAAAAAAATTTTGAAAAAGAAGAATAAAATAGGAAGAATCTGTCTACCCAATTTCAAGAGTTGTGACATAGCTGCAGAGATCCAGAGAGTGGGATACTGGTGGGAAATCAGCCCACAGACCGGTGGGACAGAATAGAGAACTCAGGAACAGAGCCACACACATGTGCCCACCTGACTTTCGACAAAGGCACAAAAGTAATTAATTGGAGGAAGGATAGATTTCTCAACAAATGGTGCCAGAGAAATTGTACATCCATAGGCTAAAAAAAAGAAAGAAATTTTTTAAGTAAAATATTAACTCAAAATGGATCAAAGACACACATTAAAATATAAAAACTATGACATTTTTAGGGGAAAGGAAAGAGAGAGAGAGGAAAATCTTCCACATCTAAGGCTAAGCAAAGTGTTCTGAAATTAGATACTAAAAGCACAACCCATAAAAGAAAAAAAAATGATAAGTTGGATTTCATCAAAATTAAAAACATGCTTTATGAAAGCTCTTTCAAGAGGATTAAAAAAGACTACAGAGTAGGAGAAAATGTTTGCAAACGACATATCTGATAAAGAACTTCCAAAACTCAACAGTAAAAGAGCAAACAAGCTTGCAAAGATGTTTTACATTTGCGTGGTGGATTACGGTGGACAGATCGTCACTCTAGCCATTCTCCCTGGTGAGCCTCCTGTCATCCTTGATTTATATTAATGTCCTCGCTTCCCAGATGAGGACATGGAGCCTTAGAGACTTCCCTACACTCATAGTTCCTAGAAGGAGATAAACATGGACTTTTGTTCTTTCTCTTTTCATATTTTTAATTCGATTTTCTTAATTGTGTGGAATAATACATAACATAGAATTTATGATTTTAACCACCTCTAAGTGTGCCACTCGGTGGCAGTAAGCATCTGCACGCTGCTGTGTGGCCACCACCACCCTCCATCCTAGACCCATGTTCATCTTGAAAACAGAAACTGTACTTACTCAGTAAGAAGCCTCATTCCCCACTTCCCCCACGACTCCAGGTTCTTCCTATCAACAGAATCATCCATAATCTGTCCTGTAACTGGCTTATTTCCCTGAGCATAACGTTCTGGAAGTTCCTCCACCTCGTAGCAGGTGTCGGAATTTCCTTCCCTTTTAAGGCTGGGTCCTTCTCCATTGGTAGATGTGGATTTGAACTGTCACTCCAGAAGGCATTCTGGCCTAGGCCACTGCACTGCCCTCTGAGAAGCTGGCCTGCCTGCAGGGCACCCTCCTGAGACCTGTCCTGGGCCTTCAGGTCCCATCCAATCCTGCTCCACTCCCAAGCTTGACAAACTGTGTCACAAAACTAAACCTATGGGTCTGGGATACAGTTTTGGAAAAGGCACTCTGTTTGGGGACAACATCTGGAGCCCAGGCAGGGCAGGGTCTCAGACCCCTCCCCAGGGACTAGCTGCAGTGCAGGTGGCTAGACATAGATGGCAGAAGGGAGCAGCAGCAGGAGACGAGAGAGGAGGGACAGACAGGACACTTAGCCTCGGTGCGTTCATCTCACAGCCCGTTCAATGCTACACAGCCATGCAGGCACCACTAGGATTGTCTAAGAACTAAGGAGGGGTTAAACACTTTTTTACAAAACTTCTTTTCGTCTAATTTATGTCATGCTTTTGAAGACGAAGAGGCCACAGCCCTCCGTTATCGTCGAGAGGAAGGGAGAGGGGACCAGAAACATCTTAGAACAGCAGAAGACAGGGGGAGGCTCTCGCTGTCCTTGAGAATATCAATTCCAAAATGATTCTATTCTGCCACATAAAGGAGCCAGGCCTTTCAAAGGAAATCAGCCTTTCATAAAATTTCTTGGAAATCCAGTCAAGAAAGTGTGCATGTCTCCCTCAGATAACACTCTGCATTATAGCATTTAAATAGATCAGCGGGCTATGAAAAAATAAAACCCCATTTAAGCAGAGTGTCTGCAAAGGCAGCCAAGCCTGGCAGAGCCGAGGAAGGTCTTGGGCCTGGGGGGCTTTAGAAAACCCCGATGGGGGTTGCCGTGGTGACTGTGTGTCATTTCCCATCCCTAATGACAACCTGAAGTCCCTGAAGTACCTCTGGCCGCAACATCGCCTGGGGAACTGGCCAGGATGCAGGTTCCCTGGCCCCCTGACAGACCTGCTGCACCCCATCTCAGAGACTGTCCCAGGAATCTACCCTTTAACAAGTTTCTCAGGCAATTGAGATTGTGCATAGGCAGGTGTGGGGGTGAGCAAATCAACAGATGAATGAATGAATGAAGGAATGAAGGAAGGAACCCACACAGGAGCTCCCAGATGCTGAAAGGATTCTGCAAAATGCATCACACCCTATCAGTCCAGCACAGGCAGCTGGGAGAACGGCAGCATCACACCCCATGGACTCCACAGAAATCAATGCAACCTCAGCATCAGGAAAAAATGGGTCATAATTTTGTATAAAACAGGCACAAACTGCCCCATCAATGACTATGCCCATCTGTTTACCCTTCTATTTTTAATTCTCGTGAATGAGAAAAGGGCCCCAAAGGAAGCACAGAGGTAGGGGTTCCTCGTGGAAGGTGCAGGTGTGTCTGTCCCAGGGAGGTGACGTGGGGCAGATCCCTCCATGACAGATGACCTCTTGCAGAATTTCTTGGCTCAGCACCCGTAGCACAGTGGTTAGGGTGCAGGCCACATGCACTGAGGCTGGCAGGTTCGAACCCAGCCCTGGCCAGCTAAGCAACAATGACAACTGCAGCAACAAAAAAAGTAGCTGGGCATTATGGCGGGCGCCTGTAGTCCCAGCTACTTGGGAGGCTGAGGCAAGGGAATCACTTAAGCCCAAGAATTGGAGGTTGCTGTGAGCTGTGATGTCACAGCACTCTAAGGAAGGCAACATAGTGAGACTGTCTCACAAAAAGAAAAATAATCATTTCTTTGCCAGATGAGAAAGGAGGTGGCAACAGCAAGGAAATGGTTGTACCCAGGCACAGCCTCCTGAGGGAGGCACCCCCACCTCCATCCTGGGTGCAGGTCTGCTATATGAGCAGGCCCAACTGGTAACTGGCATTAGATGGGACTAAGGCAGCAGGACCCAGCCCTCCATCAAGGTTCAAAATCAGCTGTCAGTGAGCAGCCAACACACCCTCCCTGCCGTGAGCACCTGGCGGGGTGAACAGTCGCCAGAGCCTCAGCCTCAAGAAGCTCTCTTCCTGTCATCCTTGAGCCCAGCAGAGGAGAATGGTCCCCAGTGGCTCAGGAAGGGGCACACAGGAGCCAGCCCAGCCCTAGGAACCAGCCAGCCCTCCCTCTTCGGGGCACTGTCCCTTGTCTCAGCAGCCAACCTGCCGGGTCACAGGAGCCACTGATGGAAAGCTCCAATGCCTCATGCAGGCTGCCTCCGAGGCACCAGACACTTCATTGCCTTGGTCCCCAGCACAGGCCAGTAGGGTTTCTCCCCTCCAAAAGTAATAACTATTGGAAAGGGCCCCATGGGTGATGAGAAATCTCTGTAAGCCACTGCCGGGAGAAGCCGTTAGTTAATCTACTCCCTTCCAAAGCTCCAGACTCATTTGGCCTGACTTCTGGGGCGCTTGTTTCCAGTGCAGCCTCGAGTGATAAGTAATTAGAAGATAATTAACATTTGTAAAATACAATGGGAAACATCTGGACCTACCGACTTATTAAAACCTAAAAACCTGATTAATCCATTTGCACAGTAAGATGGAAAGCAGGCTCAGGCCGCCCCACCCTGATCCCCAGGTTAGCCCACACTCAAATGGGCATGGACCCATCTCATCTCCAGGGTTAGAGGAAAGAAAGGGCACTCAGCCCTCTGGCACCAGGTGGAGTTCTCCTGGGAGGGATGGAACAGCCCAGGATTTGGGTGTCCAGGTCCTTACCCGTCTCCTCCACTTCCCGCTTCCTGCCCTTCCCAGACTGGCAACCTGGAGCTGGGGAGAGAAGGGTCCCAGGATGTGTCACCCCAGCTGAGGTGCACTGTGGTGTGGCTTCACCTGGAAACAGCTGTGACTCCCAGCCCTCACCCCCCCCCCACACACACACACACACAGAGAACAAAGATCCCCACATCCCATGACTGGTTCTAAAGGTGTCCTGCTGCACCTGGCTGTCACCGCCCCAAGCCTGCGCACTCACCCAGGGGCCCTGCCGCCTTCTCTCTGATACTGCCACCGTCCCTACATCTCCTTGAAGGCAGGGCAGGGGAAGCAGGAGTGAAAACACATGCACAGGATGAGCAAACAGGCCCCCCAAGAGCCTTGGTTTCCAGCCAGAACAGTAGGATGTGGTGGGATGTTGCTCCAGCAGCTAATCTTCCTCCATCAGACAGGAGGGAGCTGAAACAAAAACCTCTGCAAACAAATAAGCCTCTGTCAATGAGGGGGAAAGCCAGTTAGGGCTGCAGGGATTCTTTCCAGTGATCAGGGAAGAGAAATGGCCATGAAGCAGCTCCTTGCATATCCTGAAGCCACGTCCTGAGTATTGTTTTTGAAGAAATCTAGAACCAAGCTTTGCCCATTTCCCCTCTCAGTGAGAAACAGGATGCAAATAGATTCCTGGTCTCTCTCAATTTCTCCCTATCCACCCTGGAGCCAGGTCTCCATTTCCAGGCTCCTCTGGGGCACAGAGTCCAATCACTGATTGGGGAGGGAGCCCGTCAGTCATAATATACGAAACCTCAAGCCAAATTGATTGGTTCAGGGGGCGGGTAAATGATGTGAGCAGAGCCAATAAGAGGCCTGCCATGATATTTTTCTCCCTCAAGCCAAAGACAGAGGCCCTTCTTGTCTCTGACTGACAAGGGCAAAGAAGGTGATCCATCTGTAGCTCTAGCTCCTAACCTGAAAAGGGACATTCTCCTCTTAATGGACAAAGCCAACATACATCGCGGCAAAGGCGGACAGGCTGCAGGAGCTGACTGACAGCACTCAGGCCCCCTTGCAGCCCCCTCCCCTGGTTCTGTTTAGGGAGCCACTGGATTTGGTTTTGCATGTGCATAAGGCAGCCACAGCACTGACTAATGCAAGTTCCCCTGCTTATGCCTGGGTGTTTCTGGGAAAGAGCAGTCACCCAGCAAGATGAGCTCAGAAAAATAAGGGAAGAAATAAAAGGAAATAGACCTGAGAAAAGATGAAATTGATATTTAGTGGATTAATAAAGAAGGTTTAGCCTACTGAGAAAAACAACCCATTTTATTTATTTTTGAAACCACTGTGGCTTCTCCTTTACATATAGCCCAGCGATGCTGTAAGCGGAAGTCCTCTTGCTTGGTCCCAGTATAAAGCAGATGATACAGGCACATCCCCAGGGGAAGGAGACAAGGTGCTCAGTCAAGAACATCTGGCAGCCTACCCGTCCAGCCCCAGGACTCAAAGACAAAGGAACCTCACACACTCTGGGAGTTGACGCCACCTCCCCCACAGGCCTAGAATCCCAAGATACAGAGTGGACTGAGACCAACCCTGGGCACAACAGGCCATCCAGACAAGGGGGGCCCCAGGTTCAAGCCCTGTGCCTGTCTCTTCTCCCAGAAGCACTGGGTGCTGCCCACATAGATGGGACCTGGAGCTCACCCCTCAGGCCCACTTGGCTCTCAGACCTGTGATCTTTTGCCACCTACTCTGGGTCTTTGCTGAGTCATGGCCCCAGTTCCAACCCCCTTCCCCGGGGGCCCATTCGCTATGGCAGCCCAGACTGACAAGCAGGATTTGGGGAGGCTATCAGCCAACTCCCTCCAGGGAAACTGGCCAGAAAAACTCATCACGTAGGGCCACGAACCTACTAGGCAACCAATTTGCAGAGAATGTGTCCTTAACTTGTGCCACTAGCGAGGTCTGTGAGGTCTATGAGAGCAATTTGGGTCTATCAGCCGTCAAATTATAGATGGCCACATCACTCCGTCAGGCCCGCCGCAGAGCAGAGATGGCGCAGCTGGGGGGTGAGTGACAGCGCCAACAAATGCATCCCTGCCAGGAAAATAGCATCACCACACAGAGATCCTTTGCAAAGTATTGAACTTCAGGAAAAATAAAATAAAAGTAAAATGGCTCTGGCACTCCTAGATGCTCCATCATTATTGCCAAACGCAGTGGGGAGAAAAGAAGCTTCTCATCGGATAAATATCTCACTCTCCTCCGCCAAGGAAGGCGGCTCCTCCTGGCCCCCAGGCAGCCTCTTGTACAGCAAATGTCTAGCGCAGGGGTCCTCAAACTGCAGCCCGCAGGACACATAAGGAGATGTGATTGTATTTGTTCCCATTTTGTTTTTTTACTTCAAAATAAGATATGTGCAGTGTGCATAGGAATTTGTTCATGGGTTTTTTTTTTAAAACTATAGTCTGGCCCTCCAACGGTCTAAGGGACAGTGAATTGGCCCCCTGTTTTAAAAGTCTGAGGATGCTTGGAGCGTGAGCGGGGAATCTTTGCCCCATAAGGAGAGCTTTCAGGGGCCATGTAGGGAAGCCTCCTCACTTGTGGACAGGAAAACAGAGGCCAAGGTCATGCAATAGATCAGGTTGACGGACCGGAAGGGGTTCAAATGGACAAGCACATGACAGCACCCCAGGTAAGGGGCACAAGGTAGGTCCTGGGTACACTCTGAGCAAGCGCACTCAGGGATTAGGGACCCGCACAGCTACTGTGTGGCCTATGTAAGGTACCGTCTGTGCTCTCAAGGAGTCACGAAACAGGTTAAAACCAGAGCAGCCCTCCATACCCCCAACCTGCCACTTCCTCCTGTTACTCGTGTTCAGAAGCGTCAGTGACAGGCTGAGTTCTAATCTGAAGATGTAGTTGTCTGTCCTTCAGGCCTACCTGCCCACCCACCTTCCCCATTTCCTCACTGTGTCTTTGTGCCTTTACCTTTCTTGACAAATGAGACTTGTCTGGAGCCCTCATTCTGCTCCTGTCTCTGAACCGTGCAGCTGGGAAGACCAGCTCAAGAGCAGGGCTGGGTCTGGCTCCAGGCTACCTCACAGCCCTGATATCAGAACCTGCCCCCACAGAAGGTGCTTGGTTCACCCGTCCAGTGAGCCGGGAGCCAAGAATGGGCCAAACTTAAACATAAATAAGAGTCTGGTTCCCAACCCCTCATCTGTGCACTGCCCTGTGAATGTTGGTGTTGCCCTTGGCAGGGAAGACCTACATTAGGGAGTCAGACCTCAGTGTGGTCACAAGGTCAGTGCCGGGGTCCCAGTTCTGTCCCAGGCTCCACTTGGCTTGTCCTGCTAGACTCTCAGGGGAGACAGGGCTCCTACCCTGTTTCCCCGAAAATAAGACAGTGTCTTATATTAAATTTTGCTCCCAAAGATGCACTAGGTCTTATTTTCAGGGGATGTCTTATCTTTCCTGTAAGTAGGTCTTATTTTCAGAGGATGGAAGCAGGGTAGTTATGTATCTCACACCTCAAAACTCAAAATGGAACAAAGAGGGGTCACAGCTCTGGAGTGCTGGGGTGAATCCAAGCATGATCCCAGGGACACATAAGGTATGACCTGGGTCACTTAATTTCTGGAGTCCTGGCTTCTTCAGCTGCACAGGGGACATAACAGCCCAACCTTGAAGGCTCCCATGAGGCAGGAGAAAACATTCCTCACAGGCTCTCAGAAACTGCAGACATGGGGCTTATCACAGGGGTGGGGAACCTACATCCTTGGGGCCACATGTGGCCTTCTGGATCCTTGAGTGGCCTTTTGACCAAATCCAAATACAGAACAAACTTTTTTTTTTTTTGAGACAGAATCTCTCTTTATCGCCCTCAGTAGAGTGCTGTGGCATCACATCTCACAGCAACCTCCAACTCCTGGGCTTAGGCGATTCTCTTGCCTCAGCTTCCTGAGTAGCTACGACCACAGGCGCCCACCACAACGCCTGGCTATTTTTTTTGTTGTTGCAGTTTGGCTGGGGCCGGGTTCAAACCTGCCACCCTCAGTATATGGGGCTGGCACTCTGCCTACTGAGCCACAGGCACCACCCAGAACAAATTATTTTAATAAAGGGATTTGTTCTGTGATGTTTGGACTCAGGCGAGGGGCTGCACACGTGATTAAAATCCATGAAGCTCCGCCACCCCCTCTGGTGTCCTGAGAGCCGTCTCAGGCAAAGCGTTTAGATTTCTGAAAACACTCTTTGCGTTGGGCCTCTTGTGATGCTTCCCCCTTGATCTGTCTCCTCACACTCATCATGCACAGCTCTTCTCAGCAATGTTTTACAGCTCTTTTTTAGCATTAAACAACTGAAAATGATATTCGAGGCCCCAGGAGTGTGGACCCAGATCAATGCAACCAAGAATTGCTGAGATGAATCGTTGACGTCTTAGGTAGAGAAAGTTTCTGAGAAAGCATTTTTAACTCATTCCGCTGACTCTGGGTAGGCCACCATTCACAACAACCCGATTCATGGCAGAAAAATCATGGTCATGGTCACAAGAAGGCCACATGAATGTGAGGGACAGACTTGCTAATCCATCTCAGCTGGGAAGGTGGTTGGCCAGCAGAGGCAGGCAGTGAGACAGCAAGGCTGAGGGCTGGACACTGGGCTCTGCCCGGCAGCATTTTGGGTCTCCCAGAGCCACGTCGCTGACCCCACGGATGCCTGCAGATGGTGTCCCCCTTTAGTCACCTGTACAGGAGCCCCTAGATGTAGACAAGCGTGTCCAGATACCACCACCCACAGTGGAACTTTGGACACCATGGAGAAGACCCACTTCAACCTGCTGGGCCGTGCTGGAAGCTCCAACAAAGTCCTGGGGTGTTTTATCTGTCAGTTGTGGACACAAAGCAGATCCAAGACTGTGCCTTTCCTCCAAAACACATCATTAAACATCATCCTTGTGAAGACCCTGGGTTCTAGAAGGAAAAAGCCCAGGGCTTTTTCTAGGTTCTGGGTCTTAATCTAAACCCAGGTAATAGTTGCATCTATATTTAACCTTCTAATGCAGTGGACACGCCAACTGACAACAGCACAGGGGGGTCACCCACCTGAAATACGGGGAGACTGAGGCACTCACATGGACAAGACTCCCATCCAGGGCTGTGGCCCCACTCTGGATTCACACCCGCTGTCCTGTACTCAGAGTAACAAAGACTGGCCTGCCTTAGGTTGTGACAAGTTACCGTACGCCTAGTAGCTTAAAACAACGGGCATTTCCTCTCTTACAGGCATAGACATTAGAAGTCTGAAATGAATTTCTGGAGTTGAAATCATGTCAGAAGAGCTAGATCCTTCTAGAAGCTCTATGGGAAGGAACTTATCCCTTTCTTGCCCTTCCAGCTTCAAGAAGCCAACTGCAGTCCTTGGCTTGTGGCTGCACCGCCCCATCTCTGCCTCTGTGATCACACTGCCTCCTCGTCTATCTGACCTTCCTCTGCACCTGTCATGTGGACATCTGTGATTGCAGCAGCCCCACCGAATCAACGGGAAACTCCCCAATCACAAGTTTACATCTGAAAGTTCCCTTTTGCCACATAACAACTTTCACACATTCTGGGGAGTGGAGTATGGTCAGCTGTGGAGTTCCCTTCAGCCAACCACATAGCCCAATGGCAGCACTCCTGGACGACAGAGTCTACAGGGTCTACAGAGGGGATTTTGTCCCCAGATTTACAACTAGGAAACCGAGGGTCAGCTGGCCCAAGGTTCACCATCTGCTGAATGCAGGGCCAGAATTAGGGTCCAGGTCTGTCTGGTGCCTGGACATCCTTGGAGCCCTTGTTCACCCCACCACCACCACCACCACCTACCCCAGAAGCACACGCTTCTGCCCAGAACTGACTATCATTCCCAGGACACACTGAAAAGCCTGCCCTGGGGCTGGCCCTGGACAGGTAGGAACTGGAAAGCAGTGGACTTGCAGGTGACCTCAGGGTTTTCCCCAAGCAGCCTCTCTGGCCACCTGTTTTAAGGGTATACTAAGGGCCAAGTATAGTCAGACATACAGACATGGAACCCACAGTCACAGGGAGAGATTTGTTACATTTTCAGGCAGGTCCTTGGAAACAGGAGGCAGAGAACAGCACAAGGGTCCACAGGGAGGGATGTGGGCAAAGCCACATTAATTGTGGCTTCTGTAGGAAGGAACAGGCGTGAGAAAGTGGTCAGGTGGGAGATTGGTTAGCTTGAATAATCGCAGCAGGCTCAGGGGCACAGACGCTGTGCTTAGACGTCTGGTACCTGGCCCTGGGCTGAGGAGGGCAGGTGCATGGTGGTCCTGGATGTCAGAGTGCAATAAAGGAGATGAAAGGGGCTCCGGATTGGTCGGTTGGCATGTGGAAGGCTCTCTCCAGAGCCATTTGCTATCTCTAGGAATTTGCCAGCCCTGAGAGAGACAGCCCTTGTCTGTTCCTAAGATATCAAAGCATCAGAATACCAAAATAAAAGGCATGGTTCATATACGTTTGCTCTGAAATGAGCCCAGGGAGGTTCTAGTGCCACTGCTGACCTATACAGAGATTTTTGTGCAAAGGAGAAGGGGGCCCTTCCCCATGGCAGACACAGCCCTGAGCCAGCACAAGGCTGGGTGGGCAGGTGGAGGCTGGATCTCAGCACCTGCTCATGGGCTGGGCCATGCTCCCTGGAGCAGTGTACAACCAACACAACCATCCAGAGACCCTGGGAGGCCGCATCCTCCATCAGGGGCCTGATCCCACCACGTCCAGCAAACAGCTCTACAGCTCAGAAGGTGTCCACTGGGCTAGAACAGCCCTAACCGGCCAGAGTCTTACTGCCTCATGCTCGGCACACAAATGTGAAACTCCCAAGTAAGGCACAGCTGCTGTTCCAAAACCCTGTGGGGTTAAACGTCCTGCTCCTAAAATGTCAGCAGGGGATGGAAACTGTCAGAGAAGGGCAAGCAATCTCCAGGAAAGGGCTGGGTTCTCGGCCTGGTCAGGCCTGGTCAGGCTCCCACAGATGGCCCTATCTTTGAGCCTTCTTTCCCCAAACAAGGAGACTACCCTGGAGAAAGCAGGTTTTCCTGACCCCACCCCTACCCTGCAGTCTTCCTCCAACAAGGCCGCAATGACCATCTCACGAGCGCAGCAGCATGTGCATGGCCGAAGTGCGCCAGTTCTGCTGTTGGAGTTTGTTTTTTATTTTCCTCAGCAAAATAATGAAATGCAGTGATGTTCTAACCTGAGGGCATGACGTGCTCAGCGATAGGCAATTTCCAAGCAGAAAGGTCAAAGGGAGAAGGAAGGCTATTTCTAAAACCAGATCCCACAGAAACGCAGCACACGAGGTGGCCTGAGCACCGCTCCCCAGATTCCGAGGAGGAAGAGGCCGGGCGCAGGTGGTCATCCAAATAGGACATGCACATGGGTAAATGTTAGTCCTTCTCATTTTCTGACAGATAGTGCCGAAAGTCAGATTTGGCTGTGGCCAACCCTCTGCACACATCCACGCAGCCTCGGGGAAGACCCAGGGCCCTGCCTCAAACTCTCATGCCTCCTGCAGCCACCACGATCCCTGATGCCGGCCCCAGGGCCAGGCCAGAGGCCACATCTGGAAACAGAGCCACAGCTGGCAAAGACTACAGGTGCCACCCCATAAGGACCCAGCACCCACCTTTCAGTGCTGGGGACTCTGCAGGCAGCTCTCCCTCCAGAAGGGGCAGCCCCTCTTCCAGCAGGGATGTCCTAGCCCAAGTCCAGTATGGACTCTGACAAGCAAACAGTCCCCAAAGCAAAGCCCGGTGGTGGGATAATAAACCGTGCTTTCAAATACACATCTAAAAAGAGTAAAGACCTGCCCATATGAGAGAAAAACTCAATTAAATTAAAGAAAGGAGGAGCAGGGAGGGGCTTCAGTGTGCTCCCACCTAAAGGGCACGGTATGCAGGTAAATGGCGCACTCCTGGTAAAATCACAACTACAACTACAACTTGACTTCACAAACACGGACAATGTAACCTAATCATATACGCCTTGTATTAATCTGAAATTTAAAGATAAATAAATAATAACATTTTAAAAGTTTGCATAAGAAGAGTAAAGAGGTGGGGGAGGGGTGGGTGGAGATTCTGAGGATTGACAGGACCTGCGAAATCCCCTCGTCCACAGCCTGTGTCTGTGATGGGGAGAAGCCCAGCATGTAGAACATTCTCCCCACGGTCACCACAGTGACAGGAGACACAGGGCTGGGACCGAGTCCTGCTGCCCGGCTCCCAGAAGGACACACCGTCACCGTGTAAATGCACACCCACCTCCTAAAGCACCCTGGCTCCCAGAGGGGCAGAGCTGCCAGACTCTGAAAGCTTGCGGTTTAAAGTGCCTAGTTAACCAACCGAAATGACCTCAGTGGTGCACTCTGTCCCAGGCATCCTGGGCTGAGAAATAATTCTGCGATACTTTATATCAGCTCTGCATCTGCTCCCGGCTCCCCAGGGAAATGATCCCAATTACCAACCACTCAAGTGGAAGGTAAGTGAAGAAAGAGGCAAAGGGTCATCTAGGTGCCACCCAGGTCTGGAAGTGGCGGGGGGCTCCCAGGGAGCCTCACTGCTCTTGGGAGTGACTGTGGAGAAGCCAGGCCCTCAGGAGACAAAGGGTCCACCAGAGCCCTGATGCTGCTATTGCTGCTGCCCCCACAGCACGCCCCTCACGTATAGAGACTTCTGCTGGTGCCACTGCAGCTTTCAGCACAGCGGCCATGGCTGCCACCAGGGCACAAACCAAACCCAATGTGGGTTCAAGAAAGAACAAATAAGCCCCAGCTCTGAAAGAGGACAGGCACAAGTGGACCCACCTGTGGCTCTTTGGCTCCCCACACCCCCTGACTAGCCTTGACTTTGGCTTCCTGGGCAGAAGCAGAGGCTGTCCTCGGGGCTGAGGAAGGAGACAGCTCCAGCCCCAAGGACATCACCATGGCTCCAGGGAAGACTGAGCTGAAAGAAAAAGAAACATGCCAGGAATAGAACTCTTTCATTCAGGGCAGTAAAACCCTCTTGGTTGGTGGGTGGGGGTGTCAGCCTCTCCATCAGGGGTCTGGTGGGAGCCACTCAAGGAGCTGGAGGGAAAAGTGTACCCAAGCAGGTGGGCAGGAGGCACTTCTGCTCCTGATTCCAGCCAGAGGAGGCTCCAGAAAAGGCTCCTTCTTGGATCAGCTCACAAGGACCCCAGGAAGTAGGTGTGCCCCCCCCACACCTTTGAACAGAGCAAACCCAGATTCCCAAAGGCTAAGAGTGTGCCTGCAATCAGCCAAGCCTGGACCCAGGGCTGTCTCCTTCACAGACCCCAAGAGAAAGAGCCAGTGGTGGTGTTGCTCCTAGCAGTGCCCTCAAGTGGCTTCACGGCCTCTGCTGCACCTGGCCTGGGGCCAGAGCCGAGATGGGGGGCAGGGTCCCGGGAGCCCAGCCCAGCACCCTGGACTGGCTTGTTCCCAGACCCTGCAAGAACATCCCCTCCCCACCGTCACACAGATAGGAGCCCCTCCTTCCCATGAAGCCATGGGGATACAGGCCCCACACCTGCCCCCAGGAACACTCTAGGTGACTGAGTTCCCACTGGAGGGCGACTATAAAGGCAGCAAGAGCCAGGGCAAGCAGCGCCAGAAGTCGGGATCCCAGCTCGCAGGAGCTCTGTGGCCCTGACCCCAGGATAATTTCACACGACCCTGAGCCAGAGCAGGCTCAGACTACAGCCTAAAGAGCTATGTGCTACACTCCAGTGGCAAGGGAGGGAGGTGGCGTCTCATGGTAGGAGAGACATTCTTCAGTGCCACCCTCTGAAGGCCCACCCTGACTCTCTCCACCAAGAGGCGGGGCCTCCTGGTGCCCTGGAGCACTGACACCCAAATGAAGTTCAAGACACAGACACTTAATGTTCGGAGCAGGATGGATATAACAGCTAACATCACACTGAATTGTAATTGTCTGTTCTCTTGTCTCCCCACAGGCAAAGACGGTGTGTTTGTCTTCACACGCACAGAACTTGGCAAGGGGCCTGCCCATCGTTAGGACTAAATAATAAATGCTGCAGATACAATAATGGACGGTGTGGACTGTGGGCTCTGGGCCAGCATGGTGCTGACACTTCACCTGCCTTAGCTCCATCCTCCAAAGAGGCCCCGGCGGCCACAAGGACCATCTCTATGTTGTGTATGAGACACAATTTAAAGCAGGTAAGTCATTTGTCCAAAGTCACCTCGTTACTCAGGGACAGAGGCTGTTGGATCCCAAGGGGGGCTGGAGGACAAGGGGGTTGACATTTGTTCAACCTTAAAAGATGGTGCCCAGAGCCCAGGTCAGAAGGCTGGGGCGTGGCCAGAGAGAAGCCACAGTTTTACCCCACCCAGCCTCTGAGTTTGCATCTATAAAAGGGCAGGCTATCAGCAAACATGATGAGACCCGGTCTCACACTGTCTTGGAGAACCTGGACACTCTCCCCAGCCTGGGAAAGCGGAGATATGGAGGGGTCCAGGGTCAAGCCTGGTAGCCAGAGGAGATGATGAAATTGTAACAAGGTTCCTTGCTTGTCTAGGAAACTCAAAAGTGGGTAGAAGTGGGGTGACATTGTAACAAGACAATGAAATTGTAACAAAGGCTCCTTACATGTCTAGGAAACTCAAAAGTGGGTAGAAGTGGAGTGACATTGTAACAAGGCAATGAAATTGTAACAAAGGTTCCTTACATGTCTAGGAAACTCAAAAGTGGGTAGAAGTCTGGGGAGATCATGAAAAATCACTCATGGGGGATTTCTGGAGGGAAGAACAAACCTAGAAACTTCCCCAAGCCTCCCCAAATTTGTGTCTGTGTCTCTCAGTAGCAGGTGCCTGGAAGTGTCTGAGCATGGTGTCAACAATTTGTTCCTGGCCTGCAGTTTGTTTGGATGGACTGATTAAATTTCATTAAGTGTCTTTAAACAATTAATACCTGCAAGACCCGTAGAAATCATGCCAATTAAGTCTAAATTAAGTGCCACTTGGAAATTTCACTTCCAGGTCTAAATTAGCTATATTCGATTCTATTGCATTGGACTGGTGTTGCGACTTAAATGGTAACCAGGGGTCCGGTCAGAAAGCCCAGGGCGTGGGGGCAGCCAGTGAGTGGTAGGAAGGCAGCAGGGGCAGGTGTGTGTCTGTTGGGCTTTGGGCTTGGTTTGTGGTGCTGTCCTGGATACTTGCTGCCTGAGTCTGTCTGCTCCATTCCATCCCCTTCCTTATGATAAGGGTTCTCTGCTTTCTCCTGGGAACCACCCTCTCCATCCCTAGACATCCAGTCGGGGCAGCATTTGCTCCTACTCTGAGTCCAGAAGTGGACATGTGACTGTTTCTGGCCTGACCAATCAGAGCACTGCAATTCTCTGACCACAGCGATTGGCTCAGGAATGGGCATGTGATCCAAGCTGAGCCAATGGATGCCATGGGACTTTTGCAGGGCCTGCTGGGAGGGAGGCCTGGAGGAAGACAGCCGGAGCTCCAGCAGCCATCTTGCCACCACCAGGGAAGAGCCAACAAGTGATTAGGGCCACCAGAAAGAAACAAGCTAAACTGGGAAAGGGAGAAAGGGGGCCTGGGGGATGCTATGTGAGCCCCCAGATGCAGGGGCTAGCACTGAAGGTGTGGCTTGCATGTTTTTAAAGGAACATTACAAGACTGCCACTGCCTAGGTCCTCAGAGGACATCCCATAGCTCTGTCCACACCCTCGTTTGATCATCTGTGCCTAGTGACAGCCTACAAAGTGTAAGCAGAGTGGGCTGCAAAGGCTTTCCTCTCAGGACTCACCGGCCCTCCCCTGCCCTCTGCTGCCCTCTGCTGCCCCTAGGGCCTCAGGGGGGCTCATTCTGAGGATGGGGTGTGTTCAATTCTCAGAGCCCAAGGCGGGCCAGGCATGGTAAGCGTCCCTGCATCTGTCAGCATCTGAGATGTTGGGGCCACAAGGAAAAGCCCCGTAGAGGCAGCTGCAGGAGCAAAGGGCAGTGAGTGCAGGGACCCTCTGCCAGGGTCTCCCAAGCGCAGCTGTGGCCCAGCCGAAGTGAACGTTGGCTGCCCCTGGACAGCTGCCCACCCCAGGGTCTGGCCCTAAGCATCATTGGTGCTGAATTCTCAGCCTTCTGACTGTTACCATCTGGGTGGGAGGGGAAAGGGGTGACCCGAGAATCACAGGATGGTTAACCAGCACCTCTCACCTCCACCCCCAGGGCCCCCCGGCAACTACCAAAATGTGTCCAGACATTACCAAATGTCCCCTGGGGGACAAAGTAGCCTCCATTTGAGAACCACTGGGTTAGTGCCAGGAGAGTTAAAAGTCTTCTTTTCAAAAGACAAAATAGCTGCTGGCCTTTCATTCCCTCGACAAATATTTATTGGGAAACGACATTGTGTGGGGCACCCAAATGTCCTAAGTGCTTACCCTGAACGTTTATGTCTTTCCTTTTTGTTCCAGATCTACAAGGTCTGACGATAAAGCTTGAGAACCTGCCACTGTGTGCAGAACTTGACAAACATGTTGCAAAAATTCTGTGGATTGTGCATCAAAACTGTAGAGATTCCAAAATTGTGAGAAGTACAGAAGATGAAGTAAACATCCATAGAGAAACAGTTAGGAAAATCTTAACTGAAAAATCTTGGCATGAGAGGGTGTGTGCAAAAAATGGGCTCTTGCATCACAACAGTGGACCACACACATACACACACACACACACACACAGAGCACAGTCTGTGAAGGAGTTTTCAGACAGTAAACAAATAAATGTATTGGAACACCTTCCCTACTCACCTGATCTGGCCCCCGACTAGGTTTTCTTTACCTGAAGATGAAAGGAAGACGTTTTGATGACATTTAGGACATCAAGGGTACTACGACAGCCATTCCAATGACCATCCCAGAAAAGAGCTCCAAAGTCACTTCAAAGGGGGACCAGGTGCTGTGTCAGTACGTGGCTTCCCCAGGGGAGGACTTCAAAGGTGTCCAGAGAGCCGTTCAGCAGTGAGGTGTGCAGCACTTGTTCTTAAACATGAAATGTGCCCTTAGGAACCAGCAGACCACCTCCACGTGGAACTCGGCCCCAAACCCCAAGCTGGGGGGGCCGAGTCCTCTCCTCTGCGTACCTCAGGGCTGAGCCCCGTCGTGCACCTTTGTGGGATGCTGGGCCTTCATTCTGCAGCACCCCGGCTGTCTCCTCTTCAGGGCCCTTGAGCTCCACTGGACAGCTCTCCCTGTCCCTTCCTAGCTCTGCTGTCTGTGTCAGTGTCCAGCATCACACAGAATACAACTTACGGGAACTCAGCTGCACAGGCTTTGGGGCTGTAGGGCAAGGAAAAGAGAATGAAATCTTTATCAGCCTACTCTACATTATATATACATTTTTTAACCTATACAAATATAGACATCAGACCCTAAAGTCCCCCCCACACACATTTGACCACAAGGATCTCAAGGCACATGGCAAAGTGCCCAGCACATAACAGGTGGTCTGAGAGGTTTGCAGAGGTAAAACGAGGGAAGCCGATGTCGGCCTGATTTCGCAGAGGAAGCGCAGTGCACCATGCTCTCCGCTGAATAGCTTCCTGCCAACAGGAAGCCGTTGTCTGTGCCATGTTCTTGGCCAGTAAGGACCTCTCAGCCAGCAGCAGCTTCCTGCACAGCGGGTGCAACAGCTGAGGCCAGCAAATGCTCCCAGCTTTGCCACTGTACACCCCCCCCCCCCCACCACCAAGGACAGGACTGACAACCTTCCCACACTGCACGACCCTGACGGGGAGTGCTGGCCTGGTCACCCTCAAGCCCTGTCGGGTGGGGACCTTGGGACCCTCCACTCAGATACCTGTTCTAAGAGCTTCCCCCACAAGGGGCCGAGTTAGGGGGGACCACGTGAGGCCAACATGCCAGTGAAGTACCCTGTGCTATTAATTAAAACCTGAAAATGGAGCTTGGGAATTTAATTAACAATCCAAATGCAAGAATAGATGTTTTGTGGATTTTTTTTAACGCATCTATAATCCTTCATTAACAGCTAGAAATTTAGATTGCTGTACATAAGTGACAGAAAATGAAACAGAATAGGCATTTCTGAGAGTCACCATCTCTCAGCTGTGGGCTTCGTGAGCAGACGGGAAGGGGGTCACCACCCAGGGTGCAACTTGGGGAGTAGACTCCTGCAGACAGGGCTGGAAGGAACTGCTGACCCCAAACAAGTGGGAAATTTTATGGTATGGCAAGAAACGGTAGCCTCACCCCTGGGGGCCCTGACCAAAACTCTCTGGGCCCAGACAGATCAGCTCAGATGAGGAAATCCCTAGGACAGAGTGGCGGGGGTATGTGAGAGGCCAGGAGCCCTGTGAGGGCAGCCAGGTGTCCTTTGTCCAGACATGGTCACGTTCCCTCCTCTTACTGATGTCCAGCTGGCAGAGGCACCCAGTTGGTGCCTCTGGGACAGCAGCCACAGCCCCGATGGGCAAGGCCTCACCATACCTGACCAATCCATCCTCCAGCCACCTTGTCTTCCTAAGCAAGGAACTGGCCCCAGTCTCCTGCCAATAATGGCCCCACAGTCTCCTGTGTTTCTGTTAACCTCGTGGTTAAAGCCCCTGCCAGATCTGGTTCTTTCCATAGGCCGGAACAATTCACCTGAATAATTTATGGTGGCATAAAGGTGGTGGAAAATTTGGAGCCACTGCACTTAGCAGCATTCCCAGGGAGCCCCAAGCACTGGCGAGGCTCAGGGAGTCTGGGAACATCTCCCTGGAGTCAGACCCCCACTTCCCACTGGTCTCCAGTTGACTTCCTGCTAAAGCAAATGTAACGTTGGAAATTAATTCAAACGTGCCCTCAAAATACTTACGTAAGTAACTTATTCTTAAAGACAGGGCCAGAGGTGGCATTTCCATAAGCTCAGGGATAAAGAGCCACTGGGATAGGCAGTGAATCCACCCCAAGGCCTTAAGTAGAAACATCAGGAGGCAGAGCCCCAAACTCACAGCGCAGGCAAAGCTGGAGAGGGGCTCCATCAGGCTGCAGCTGGCCCCACCTGGCCCCATCACCCACGTAGGACTCTGGAGACCAGAGACAGAGGCACCAGTGCACTGACCAGCAGGGCAGGACGTGATGATTATGAATCAGGCTCAGTCTCCTGCCTGCTGGGAGGAGGATCCACCGACCAGGGCTCCATGCTCCATCCTGCCTCACCTACCCCAACTCCATCCCCTCCACCTTTGTAAATCTGTGGTGCATTCCCCCTGCCCAGGGAAATTTCCTGGCCTCAAATTGCAGGCCTCAAACTCGAACTTGCTCCTGATTTCCTCTGGGTAGGACTGAACTGTGTTGTTCCCAGCACGTAGTAGGCACACAGCAAAATGGCAACTGAAAAATGAAAAGCAAACGTCCACTACACTCAGCCTCCCCACTAATCAAGGAAATGGAAACTAAAATGAGATTCCTTTTCGCCTTTCAAATAGATTTTTTTAATGTAATAAATTAAAAAGACACAACTCCAGGCAGGCAAAGATAGAGTAAGACATTCGCTCACAAACAGGGGGAACAGGATATAAATTGGCATAACCATCTGGAAAACAATCTGTCACTTTGCATCTATCAGCCAGGCTGGGCCAGGTTATGCTTCAGAAACAACCCCACAAAATCTCAACAGCTTATGGCAAAGTTTTAACTCTTTCTCAAACTACTTGTCCAGAGCATTATGGGTGTTATGATGAAGGGGTACCTGGGTATCACAGTGGTCCCTCACTCTTGGACCCAAGTTGATGAATCAGGAAACACTGAGCATGTTGCCACAGAATATAGAAAAAAAGAAACGTGGCATAACAAGAAGTAGCCCTTGAACTTCTGCCCAGTGATGATACACATCACTCTTGCTCATATTCCATTGGGCAAAGCAGTCCCCTACTCATGTGCATTGACTTCTCAAAGGATGGATGGATGGATGGATGGATGGATAGATAGACAGATAGATGACAGAATGGATGGATAGGTGGATGATGAGTAGATGGATAGACAGAAGGAGATGGATGGATGGATGGATGGATGGATGGATGGATGGATGGATAGATAGGATGGATGGATAGACTGATAGGTAGATGGATAGACAGAATGGGAGGGATGGATGGAGAGTAGACAGAAGCATAAAATAATAGAAAGAATGGATTCATACATGTATGCTCCATGAGGAACTGAAATTTTGTTTTTTTGCCTCAAGTGGGATGGAGACTAATATCAGGAAGGGAGAAGGAGCATGCTCCAGCCAGAGCCAGATGGCGGCTTGCAGAGTGACCTCCCCGTGGAAGGGCTCAGAGCGCAGGGAGGGGCAAGCAGGTGAGCGAGGCGGTGGACCAGGGGAGGGAGGCCAGGCTCCCAGAGCCCCTGGAAGGAGGGGAAGCTCTGTGCGTCTTCCATGCTGCAGAATGACTGTCATTTCTCCACTGCCCGGTTCCGTAGGAGGGCAAGAGAATAATTTTGTCCATGCACAGCACCGCTGTGGAAAGACCTGAGATAGAAAACTAAACTGCTTACAGGGCCACGCTGAGCAATTCACCCCCTTAAATCTACAAAGACGAAGGGCATGTGACCAAAAAATACAAAATCAGCCACACACAGAGCAGACACCTGTCAGAGACACAGCAACTCGTCACAAGGCTCCTGAGGCCCAGAGGAAACACTTTAAAACAAACGAAAGAATACTTAATACTCCACCGGCAGTGAGAGGACTCCAGTGGGGAGATCCTGGAGATGCTGAGACTTCTGGATGTGGACAGAAGTCTATGATACAGACGTGTGGACAAATCCCTAGTTTTCTGGGGTCAACTTCTTGGAAGGCAATTCCCACAGGTTTCTCCACCAGGTTCCTTACCTGGACTGGACCACTAGCCACAAAAAAAAAAAAAAAAAAAAAAAAAAAATGATGTGGGTGACTATTCTCTCAATTGTCCCAAATATCTGCGGCTGTCCTGGACGCAGAGGGGAACTGAATTCATCGCAACAACAAATGCAGTTGGGTAGTTGGGCTGAATTCCCAGGGCCCACACCTCACCCTCGGTGTCAGATCTCTCCGTTCAGTGAACCATCTCCCCAACCCTAGTTCATTCAGAAAACAAAACTCATCCCTTTCAAAGCCAAAGAATCACCATGAAGAAGCTTGAAGTAAATTTCTAAAATGTAAAAGAAAATATCCCATAAGCACTGGTCTTTGAAACAGACCGCGGAGGGTTAAAAGCCAAGGCTCCCTCCCGCAAATGAAAGAAAACGAAGAGGTTCTGGCCACGTTTTATCTGAGCAAGAACCCAGTCAGCAGCTAGGAAAATTATCAGGCATTTGAGGAACGTGTGGTTTATCAAGGAGACCCAAGATAAGGGGACAGCACAGAAAGGGTTGTGGGAAAGAGGGGAGGCCTCTGGCTGCTGACCACTCAGTGTGACAGGTGCCCAGCCTGAGGCCCAGTCAGCCCCACCTAGAAAGAGTCTCTGCGAATACAGCCTGTCTGCTGCTCCAAGGTGAATCCAGCACAAATCCAGCCTGAATCTGGAATTTCCCAAGGAAGCTGCCCAGTTACACCTGCAGCCAGGTGAACATCCAACGCCACGGAGCCCAGCCCTGGTCTCACAGACACCCTTCAACTTGATGTGCTACACGCACAATTGTACACATGTGTTTTTGTGCAGGCAGGGACTGTGTACACACACACACACACAGGCACACACACCAGCACACCCAGGCACAGTCCTCCATCCCCAGGCTGAGGAGGAAGCTGGGCAAGTTCTGACAGGTCTCTCATGGATCCTCCCCAGACACCTGCCAGCCCCAGGAATGGTTCTGGGGTTTCACACTCCTCCGGTGATAACAACCCCACTTCCTTTGATGACCTGTGCCCTGTTCACAGCTGAGTTCAGAGGGGCTTGTATGAGAGCCCGGGATGGACTCCAGCTGCTGCCCTGGGCTGCATAGGACACGGGTCGGCTGGGGGCAGGCCAGTGCTTCTCAGAGTACCCCTGGCCCCACCCGAGGCAGTGCAGCCCCCACTGATACACCCACCTCTTGCCTCAAAGGCAGCCTCTGGCTTGTGGATACCTTGGGGCAACCTGAAGGAATGATCCTAGTCTCTGTCCCTCTGACCACCCTGAGGAGGCAGACAGAGACAGCCCCACACACGCCTGTCTGCCCTGAACCACTCCTCATCTTCCCACTCTGGGCACTGATGGAGGCTGGACCTCGGGCTTCTGCTACATGGGAGGAAGTCAGAGTCCATGAACAGCTGGCGTCTCTCTCATGAGACCTCACTCGGCCGCAGGTCCCTGATGGACCTCGGAGCTGGACGCCACAGGCAGGGACACAGATGATCCAGGCACCCACCCAGCCTAAAACCCACTTCCTGATGTGCTGGGCACTGTTTGGGCCCCAGGGAGAAGGAGGCTCCCTGGAGGGGCAGTAATGCACAGCAGGTGTGGCTTCAGCATCAGCCATGTGGGACTGGAACAAGTTGCGTGCGCTCAATGCCCCAGCTGTGGTGAGCTAGCACACCTGCTGCAGGGTCTTGGTGAGGCACCGTGAGTGAGGAGCTCTGAACAGTGCCAGGCACACAGCTGAGCTCTCCGTGCTTGGGATGTTTCCAAGCAAGTCAGGTGATGACTCGGTGTGGCCCACCACAGGACCCAGGGAGGGGCTGACCCCTCCTCTGCTGAGATCTGAAGTCAGTGCCAAGACAGCCTGGCTCTGACACCCTCTGAACTCAAGGACTCCATCTCCTTAGGGAGCTGGGAGCTGCTCCTCCATATTCCCCTCAGAGGAGCGTGGGGACCACCTGTTTCCACCTGCCCCTGGTCTCTGAAGGGGACACTGTCCTGCTGAACCAGGCAAACCCAGCCCTGTCCCCTCCAGACAAGCTCCCCTTCCTCACTCTCTCCCCTGGGCACCTGAGCCCATGGGAAGCCCACCCCCCACACCGTGGAGTGCAACTTGGGCACAGACTATGGTATGTCTATCCTCAGTGAGGAGCTCCCCACTAGCAGGGAAGGCAAACCCGACCCCACTTGTGGCCATGAGGTCCTGAGGACAGCACCCCTCTCCCTGCCCTCATGGTCCAGGGGACTATATGTCAGTTTTCACTGCCCCATCCCCTGTGAAGAGACCCAGGCCTGACCAAAGGCCACTTTCCTCAGGCCCCATGATAGCCCAGAGCTGAGCACCTGCCCCTAGCAAGGCCAGGCCTGTCCTATGGTGTCAGCTGTGTCGACGCTGCCAAGGGGAAGCTCTGCCTCTTCACATGGGATGTCTGGGCCCAGTCCAGTGAGGATGCTCTGAACACAGGTTCTGGAGAGAGTCAGCCCCAAACCAGCTCTTCACAAAGCCAGACAGGGCTGGACTCTGGTTAACTGGGCCCCACTCACACACGCGCGTGCGTGCGTGCGTGTGTGTGTGTGTGTGTGTACGTTCTTTCTTTCCTTATTCCTTCCTTTCTTCCTTCTTTTATTTAATTTTGCTCAGGCTATTTTGACTCTTTGAGCGGGAAGAGCCCAGCCAGTGCCCACACAGAGCAACCAGCCCACATTCCAGAGCATCCAGTGCGGAGTCTGGGCAGCTGAATATTGAGTGTACCTGGACTCCAGGGAACCCCAAGGTCAGAGTGAGACCCTGGCTCTGTGTCCAGCTCAGCCCGTCCATGTCCATTTGCCCCAAACCTGAGCTGGGTTCACAGTACTGTCTCCTGTCCAACGTCCAGCTCCAGTGAATAGTTGAGTCTCCCACACACATGGAGATGCGCAGACACACACACACACAGGGACGCAGGGGCACACACACATCTGTGATGCTCTAAAGACAAAGGCAGGACAATCCGCCACCCAGCACAGCCTCATGCCAGTCTGGCTGGACAGGGCCCCTGAGGCCACTTTGAAGGGAGACCTGGTTTGCATGGGGCGATGTGGATGTGCATTCCCAGTGCAGCCTGGAGCACCAAAAACAAAGGCTTCCCCAGGCCGGCTGGGTCTCAGTGCCAGGGGAGGAGCCTCAGCACCACACCCTGCAGCCCCCTCCTTCTCCCCGCCCACCTGCCACCTCTGGGAGCAGCAGGAGGGAGAGCTGGTCACAAGCAAAAACTCACAAAAAGACACGAGTGTGTATATTCCAGGGAAGAAGTAAAATCCCTGCTCCCATTGCTATGGCAACCCAACTCAGAGCCACAGCAAGAGCTTTAATTGGAAGTGCTTATTTGGCTGAAACCCCAGGAATAATCAACAGGAGATTAGAAACATTAAAAACCAGCAGGAGCCACAAAGCATCTTGGAGAAGATGATGACAGAAAGGATGATCCCCCTGCAAAGTCAATGACGGCAGTAACAACAGCCTTTACAGCTTCCAAGGGGCCGCCCTACGCGAGGCCTGGGGCATGTGCCTTCCACAAGTCGTCTCCTTGAATCCTACCAATGACCCCTCATCCTTTCTGCCATTTCACACACAGGCAGTTCTCTGAAGCTCAGAGAGGTTAAGGAAGTGGCCCAAGGCCACACAGGATTTAGAGTCGGCTTGCAATGGTGACTCCAAAAGCCACCATGGCCATCAGCACTGTGTCATGCCTCGGGTCTTCCAGGAGGCCCCGCATCAGCTCCCAGGACCAGCATAGCTTGCCACTTGTGCAAGGCAGCTGATACCCAGGGCATGAGTGAGTGCGTGCACACACCCACCACCACCACCACAACCACCACTGGCCCATAGCTCAGCACCCCCAAGCCCTAGCCAATGCCTGCATCCGGCCTGTGCCAGCTTCCTCCTTCAGACTGCCAGCCCTGCCACTGCGTGCCACCAGCATCCACCCTCCAGCCCGCCGTGGTCCTGGTGACCCCTGGTGGCAGCCAGGAGACACTGCACCGAGACGCAGGCTTACACCCAGACAGGAAGAGGGAAGGTGCTGGACCCCGAGGCTCCTCTGGGAGAGCCCTTGTGAAGGTTTGGGGCACCAGGCAGAAGCACACCTTCTGCAGGTGGCTGGGAGGGAAGCGGGAGGCCCCAGGAGGGCTGCTCTGTAGTCACTCCCTTTCTGCTGAGGCAGCAGCGGGCAGGAGAGGCCAGTCAGCTCCCAGGCACCTGCTAAGCACCCCAATGCTGCCCGCCAGTAATCAGATAAGGTCCACCATTCTCCCCAGAGTGCAGCAAGTGGGCACCACAAGCAAAGGACACTGACCCAGGCCGGGTCCCTGGCGTGATCTGCCATCCGTCTGCGGCCCGGACCCTGCGGCCCGTCCCAGAGCCCTGCTGCAGCTGCTGCCTTCCCACCGCTCCCCTGGGAGCCACCACTGTGCCAGGTGCCTGGAACTCCGGCTTTGTTTGCTGCACAACCTCTGCATCCACACGGCCTGCTGAGCACCGCCCTCGGCTGGGCAGGGAGTGGTGCCATGGGCATGGCCTGCTGAACACCGCTTTAAAAAAAAAAAAAAAAAAAAGGTTATTTTACTTTATTTTTTAAAGACACAGTCTCTCCCCTTCATCTGGGCTAGCATACAGGGACACAATCATAGCTCACTGCAACCTCAAACTGCTGGGCTCAAGTGATCTCCTGCCTCACCCTCTGGAGTAGGAGCACCACTTTTTTTAAAGCATTTACTTAGTTGGCATCCTATTAAATTTCCCCCTCCTGAGCTACTAGAAAGTGTAAGTCACTGCTGTTCTAGTAAGAGGGCACACAGTTTAAAAAGTGGGAGGGAGCAGCCTTCACCACAACCCACCCCGAAAGGGGCAGCTTGCTGGCCTCCACGTCCTTGTGCCACTGCCCAGACTAGACAGCAGAGGAGACCCATGGTGGCCCTCACTGCTGGAAGGAGCCCTGGACTAGGGTCTCCCATGGTTCTCTGGGTCTCTACTGAGGTCGCCTCAGTGGGGAACCCTGGAGAGAACAGACATACGAGGGGTCCTGTTTCCTTAGACATGAGGCGCCATCCTCACCCCTTTACACAGACCTGCCCCTGGGGGCAGAACCCTCCATCCCTTTTCATGTCCCCAACAGGGTAGTCAGGACGGACTGGTGTGGCTGCAGAAGCGGCCGTCTCTTCTCAAAACTGTATGCAGTCCACATCAGGGAGGGAGCACCAGAGAAGAAGAATCTGGAGAGCTGGAGGGAGGAGAGAAAGGCTACTGCCCCCGGGCAGGGCCTATGGCTCAAAGGAGTAGGGTTCCAGCCCCATATACCGAAGGTGGCAGGTTCAAACCCAGCCCCAGCCAAAAACTGCAAAATAATAATAATAATAATAAAATAAAATAAAACACATGCACAAAATGAAATGTTTAAAAAAAAAGCCTACTGTCCTGCTGGGCAACTCAGGGTATGGGATCCAAGATCCCTACCCAGCATCAAACATCAGCTGAATCCAAAGCCTACGCCCTTTGTACCTCAAGGTCTCTGGGTCTGAATCTGCCCCTGCAAAGTGACATCCACCCTTCCAGTGCTAAACCAGTGAGTGAATACAAACTGCCTTGCCCTTTGTGCCAGAGTAGACGTTTCCCACGTACCGCTGGGACAGCCTGTGCTCTGGGCCCTGAGACATACACAGACCAAACAAAGAGAAGCCAGGGGTTCAAATTAAAGTAGAAGCAGACTGATGGAAAGGGAATCACCTGTGTTAAAATGGCTCATCTGATGCTGGGCGCGGTGGCTCACACCTGTCATCCCAGCACTCTGGGAGGCCAAGGCAGATGGATTGCCTGAGCTCAGGAGTTTGGGACCAGCCCAGGCACAGTGAGACCCCATCTCTAAAAATAGTTGGCAAACGGTCTATGAAACTAGTGTATGGTGCCCCATGACCACATTAATGTACACAGCTATGATTTAATAAAAAAAAATTTTTTTTAAGAAAAATAAATAAATAAAAATAGCTGGGCATGGTCGGAGGTCCCTGTAGTCCAAGTTACTCAGAAGGCTGAGGTAGGAGAAGCACTTGAGCCCAAGAGTTTGAAGTTGCTGCGAGGTGTGACACCAGGGTGACAAAGTGAGACTCTGTCTCAAATTAAAAAAAAAAAAAATGTTCCATTTAGAGTAAAGATGTGGTGGAGCTGTACAGTAACCCTAGAGGCAGGAATGGTTGTTGTTCCCATGTCTAGTCAAGGAAACCCAAGCAGAGGGAATTAGGAGCCCAACCTAGCCCCTCTGTGTCCGGTCCCTTAGTCCTGGCTAGAGACACTGCCCAGTAACCCAGCTGCCGCTGGGAGTGTTAATAGCTTGTTGAAGACAGAAAACCAGGCACACTCGGTGCTTGACTGGACCAGGAGAGCCTCTGGCCCAGTCCCCATCTCACAGGGGAGCACACGAGGGCAGCAAGGAGAAAGCATCACCCCATCAGCAAAGCCGACTCCATCCTTGCATTACTAAACAAGACTAAGCAGATAAACCAACGAGAAATCCCACTTCTGATGGAAAGACTTGGGGGCAAATGAGCCAGCAGCAGTGAACTGGCTTGCTGGGGGGCTAACATCTGGGTGACATGCTGGTGGGGCATGGGCCTTCCAAAGGGACCCAGCTCTGTCCCACCCTCCTTGCTGGGTGCTGGACTGAGGCGCTGGCAGCCTGGCTCGCTTGGCTCCTTACCCAAGCTCCTGGACCTGGCAGCAGGTGGCCACTCCTGCTTTTGGAGAGTTGATGTATCTGAATGATAAGCACAGTCCTTGCAGGGATTCTCTTTGTGGAGTTTCAGACTCATAAATGATCTTCCTCTGCTTGTTTGTAAGCTCTCCCTTCTCAGACACTCAAATCCCTCGTAGAGATTGCCCCCGACAGACCACAGACCAGGCCTGAGAGACGCCCAGGACCAAGCAGCAGGGAGAGCAGAGGAAGTCCGGCCAGGGCCACTTCGCCCCCATCAGGAACTGTGCGTCCACCACCTGCCTTTGTGTTCAATTCAGGGTCCAGCATGAACTCCAGGGAAACTCCAAGGAAAGGTACAGAGCGTGACATGAGACCCATAAGGTCCCCTGCCCAAGGTGGCCGCTGCAAATACAACTTGTTTTTAAAGCTGTTTGAGCTTCCATCCTCATGGACCTAAATCTATACTTTTTAGCATAAAAATAACTCCACTCTCCTACGAAAGCTACAGGAGATGCCTCTTATCCCAGTGGATGTGAGCGCAGAGCAAGTCTCCCCCTCCCCTCCCCAGGTGAGTTTTTGGTCCACGTGTGACGTGGGTCCCAGAGGCCTGGGCACCTGCACTCAAATGTTGGCTGCCTTCTTGACTAGACACCTTTGTGGAAATCAAGTCACCTCTCTGCTGTTTGTTCATCTGTGCTATCTGGACAATAGTCACGCCTGCTGCATTTATGCAGGACAAGGTGCCTCGAAGGGTGCTGGGCCTGGTGACAACGCAGTGGTTACCATGGAAGTCGGCATATGACGCCCAAGGAAGTCCAGATGACTGGGGAGGGGGCCTGGGGCTTATCTGCAGAGCCCAGAATGCATCCGGGTCCTGGCAGACAAGCATGAGGTTGCCCCCTGCCCCTGCTGCCATGATGTGGGGGTGGTGGGCGGGGAGAGCCTACAGCACCCACACTGGTTCCACCAAGGCCCTGGCTCCCAGAGGGTTTTCTGCCCCCACCACCTCCTGGGAAGCACTTCTGAGGCTGGGATTTCACACTTCTGAGGTTTTTAATGGGAGTGGCTGAAGTCTCTCCCCATGCGGGGTGACACTCTCATCAGAGCTGTGCCTGCTGAGCTATCTCCACTTGAGTGCTCTCCACAGCCTGGGATTAAGCAGATTTCTAAGGACCCTGAGCACCAGCCTCCCTGTCAGCTCCAAGTCCTGAGGGAGCACGACAGGGCTCTCGTCCTTGGAACACTCAGAAACACCTGAGCAAAGGGGGCAGCCAGGAGGAGGCCAGGGCAACAAGGAGACACCCCAGGATTGGACCCTTTAGAGAGACCAGTGGGCCCTAAGAACAGGAGCTCAGGGCTGCCTGCCTCCCAGAGCATCCAATCCCATCCCAGAATCACACGCCCAGAACTGCCAAGAGAAGGCCTACCTATGGGGGGGTACAGGAGACCAGCAGCAAGGACAGTGACAGACTCAGCTGCAGGAGGGGGGCTGGGAGCCCCAGCTCATCATCTTCTCAGCCTCTCCGGGGTGAGAGAAGCTGAGAGCATCCCTGTCGTGGTTTCTGGTCGCTGCCGTACAAGCTTTGCAAGCGGAGAGCCTTAAAACAGCGCCCATGAGTTATTCTCCTGCCCTCCTGCAGTTCAGAAGGCCGTGTGGTCGCACTGGGCTAAGGCGAAGGTGCAGCAAAGCCATATCCTTCTGGACACCCTGGGGAGAAGCCAGCCCCTTCCAGCCACGTCCAGCTCCCAGCGGCCACCTGCAGCCGCTGGGTCAAGGGTCCTTGCCTGTCTTCTGAGCCAGTAGCACGGCGTCTCATCAGCCCCACTTCTGACTCCAACTCTCTGCCTCCCTCCCTCCCTCATGTTTAAGGCCCTTCTGATTACACCAGACCCACGCGGAGGATCCAGAACCACCTCCCTGTGGAGCAGTTAATTTCCCTCTGCATCCTCAGCCCCCTGCCCCGTGTCTCTACCTGTGTGCAGGGTCCTAACAGGATGCCACAGACTGTGAACTTACACGGAACAGAAGTTCCCTCTTTACATTCTGGAGGCTGGAAGTCCAAGTTCAAGACACTGGCACTCGGTGTCTGGTGCAGGCTATGTCCTCTGCAGGGGAGGAACTCTGTGTCGCAGTGTCCCCACATGGAGGAAGACAAAGGTGAGAGGAATGTCCCCTGTCCTTCCAGGCCTTTAGATAGGCCCTGGTCCCCTCCAGGGAAAGGGGTCCTCACGGCTTATCACCTCTTAACGACCCACCTCCCCATCCCACCACATTGGCAACACCTGAGTTTGGGAAAGACCATGTTCAAACCTTAGCATGTGTAACCTGACGTAGATGGACATCTTTGAAGGCTGTTACTCTGCCTGCCAGTATCCCATGGCACAGATGGGCATGGTGACAACAGTGGTGAGCATGCGCTTGGCGCTCATGACCTACCCGGAGCCACTGCACACTCTTCACACCCACCATGCATATTTAACCCTGTCGCTGGCCCTATTATTACCCTCTTTTTGTATACAAGGGAGGTGACATGCTGAAAAGCTACGGGACGTGCACAGGGTCTCTGGTGCTCAATCATCTGGCCCAGGAGCCCGTGTCATAACTCCTCTTAACTCCAGGTCCTGAGAAACCCAGGACACACCTAACAGTCTGGACGCTGCACACGTGGATCCAGAACCCCAGCCCTGTGGACACGAGCCTCAGTTTGTGCTCTGGGAAACTCCGGGAGTACAAGTGGGCTCGGTGACAAGTACCCGACCACCATGATGAGCCAGCAAAACCTACGCACCCCCAAAAGACAGACTCTGCACACCACAGCAGCACGAAGGTGGGGCGAGAGGCCTTCAAGGAATCTAGTTACTATCTCCACGGCCTGGCCCCTGCGCCTCTGGGCACCCTCGCCGGCGGCTCGGAAGGCGGCACACCTAGACACTGTCGCAGCTCCCAGCCAACTGCTAAAATAACTTTTTGGTTATTATTATAAAGTAATAGATGTTTATTGTAGAGCTGTTAAAAAATGCAGACAAGACAAAAGAAGGGAATAAAAATCACCCCAAATCCCATAACTGCGAAGGCCCACCTGACATGCTTGTATACCCTTCCAGTAATTCTCGTAGGCACCCATTTCTGTCTTTCTCTGAAGCAAGCTCTCTAAAAATGGGCTCCTACTTTTTTGTGCCTTTGCTCCTAATGCGTCTTGGATATGTGGGGAGGGAAGCTCCCTCAGCCCTCCCTCCACCTTGATCCCCCCCAGGAGAGAGAAGCTGATGGGCCAGAATCCGGATCCCAGCCCAGCTGCATTTCCTGCTGGGCTAGGGGCAGTGTGCTAATAGTCCTCACATACACATATGTGCAGACTCATATGTACACATGCATACATATACAGACACATGTACATACATGTGTGTGGATGCTCGTACACACGTGTGTACATATACGTATATGTACATGCTCAGACACACATACCTATACAGACACATGCACATAAATACACGTATATGTGTACAATACACATATACACACATGCCCGCGTATATACCTATAAACATGTGTGCGTGTACACATACCTATATAGACACATGCACATAAACACACATATACATATACTATACACATATACACACATGCCCACGTATATACCTGTAAACGTATATAAATATATCCACACACATATAAACATGTGTGCGTACACACATGTGCGTGCGTATATGCACACACACTCACACAGCCTCCCTGCTCGGTCAGTCTCCCACCCGGGGCTGCCCCTTGGACCAGCCCTGGCTCCGTGTGCTCCCATGGGCACCTGGAGCCTGGACAGTCTGGCCATGGGCAGATCAGGCCTTGAGAGAGGGAATGAGCCCATGGCAGCTAGAGCCCGCACCCCACCTCCCAGCTGCTCACCGGAGCACCCGCCATGGTGGCTGCAGCCCGGACCCAGCAAAGGAGACTCGCAGCTCCAGAGCAGTCCTGTCTCCCAGAGGGCACAGGCTCCCTGCAGGCAGGGCCAGGCCTCCTGTGCTCACCCTGTGCCAGAACAGGGAAGGGCCCTCCTGACAGGAGCAAGTCAGGGAACCCTCAGATACATCCCAGTGCTCAGCCCAAACCTTGCCCCTTCCTCCTGCCCCTCACCTCTGCAGGGGCTTCCCAGGCTGCAAGAGGAGGAGAAAGCACTGAGTGGCCAGAAGCCACTGTGGAGAGCAGAGGAAGGTGGTGGGGGCATTGGTGCCGGTGGCTGAGAGGAGGGAACCCATTGCCAGACCTTTCCCCAGAACCTACAGGATGGGGTGGTGAGGACCCCGTCCCCAGTGGCCAGGACGCCAGTACACCACCTTGCCTAGGGGCTGAAGGCAACAAGGGGACAGGAGGTGTATTCCAGCAAGTTCCCTGCTTGCTAGGGAACTCTCATCCCCTTGGGGTTCGTGCCAGGACAGGGGATGGGCAGGTGTCATCAATCCTGACGTTAGAGCAAAGCTTTGGGGGAAATTGCGGGTGACCATAGCAACTGCCCTCCATCCTAGACAAGCAAGGCCCTGCCCCGGGTCACCTATGTCCTTCCTCTATATTCTCTGAGGCCCTTCTCAGTATATGGGACCACGTAAGATGCCCCAAGAACATACCAGGGCCCCAGCCCCCATTTGTCCCCAGCCCCCATTTGTCCCCTCTGGGTACCTTCAACCCACCACCCAAAGCCTGGGGTCAACAAGATGCTCCTTGCGTCTGTGGGGTCATCCACAGACATATGGCTGGACCCTGGCTCCCTCTGGCCAGCACAGGCGGTGCCTGCTAAAAGCACCCTTATTTAGCACTTACTGTATGCAATGTATATAATGCTGAACATAAAGTTATTACATACCTACATTAACTGCCTTCAAAATGTATCTTTCTTTAACCTGTTTAAGATAATTATAGATACATGCACAGTTGCAAAAAACTATACACAGAGATCCATGCACCCTTTCCTCAGTTTCCCCCAGAGGTAGCATCACTGCAGGACAGCATCACAAACAGGATAGTGACCTTGATATAGTAGAGATACAGAACACGGAGTCAGCGCAAGGATCCCTCCCAGGACCCTCTCACAGCAGCACCCAGCTCCTTCCATGCCCACCATCTTCAACACCTGGTAATCACAAACCCGTCCTCCAGTTCTGTAATTTTGTCATTTCAAGAACATTAATCATACAGATTCTATAAATGGAATGATGCAGCGTGTCACCTGTTGGGACTGGCTTTCTCCAAGCTGTGATGTTCCCTGGAGATTCCTCAGGTTGCACTGGACATGGAGGGTTTTTCTCCTCCACGGCACAGACACGCCAAAGTCCGCTAATCCGGACGCTGCTGGTGGACACCTGGGCGTTTCCAGATTTTGACTGTCACAAATAAAGCTGCTATAAACAGCTGTGTGCGAGTCTTTGTGTGAACACAAGTCTTCATTCCCTGGGACCAATGCCCAGGGGTGCCATTGCTGGGTCGTGTGGCAGTTGCATGTTTGTTTTTTTTAACTGTTTTCCAGAATGACTGCAATATTTTGCATTCCCACCAGCAGTACAAGGATGGCTCCGTTTGTGCACCTGCTCACCAGCATTTGGTGCTGTCACTGTCTCATTCTAGCCATTCTGACAGATATGGAGGGGTATCACAGCAGAGCTTCAATCTGCACTCCCGATGGATACCCAGGCTGAACATCTTGTCGTGTGCTTGTCTGCCATATGCGTATCTTCTCCGGGACAATGTCCATTCACGCCTGCTCATTCCTTCCTACCATGTTCTAATTAGATAGTTTGCTTTTTTGATGTTTTGAGTTTTGAGAGTTCTTTATATAATCTAGATTCCTGGTCCTCTATCAAATATATGGTTTGCAAATACTCTCTCCCACGCCATAGTCTTTTCAGCCCCTTAACAGGATCTCACATAGAGCAAAACTTTCTATTTTGATGAAGCCCAAATTGTCACTTTTTCCTTTTAAGAATTCTGCTCCTTGATCTGAGACTTAAGAACTCTTTAGCCCCTCAATCCAAAGATTTAGGGTTTTCCCCCTAAGTTTCATAGCTTTATATTTTACATTTAGGTCCGTGATTCATTTTCAGTTAATTTTTTTGCATAGGCCTGGGTTTTCATTCACAGCTCAGTTTCTTCACCCATGAATACCTGATGGCTCCCATACAATTTCTTAAAGTCCTGTCTTATCTCCACTGTGCTGTTTTTTGCAATTTTGTGAAACATTGTTTGGGTGGGTCGTTTCTGGCTCTCTGTGTTTTTCCGGGGATCCATGCGTCTCTCCCTTTGATACCTCGACAAGATCTTGGTTGTGGCAGCCACATGGCAAGCCCTGAAATCAGGTACTGATTCCTTCTACTTTATCTGTCTTTGTCGGATTTGTTTTAGCTATCTTAATTCTTTCGCCTTTCCGAATAAATTTTAGTATAATCTTATCCATATCTACAAGACATCCTGTAGGGAGTTTGATAAAAATCGTGTTAAACTCGTGCATGAATTTAGGGGAAATGACATCTTTACTGTGTTGAGCCTCTGATCCATGAACAAAGTACATCTGTCCCTTTATTTACATATTCTTGTGTTTCTTTGATCAGAATTGTGTGGGTTTTAAACACACAAGTCTTATACATACATTGTTATATTTAAAACTCACTATTTCGCATTTTGAGCTTTTAGAAATAGTATTATAGTATTTTTAATTGGGGTATTCGTGTATTTGTTGCAACTATGTTGAAATGCAATTGATTTTTGGATGTTTATTTTGTATCCTGCAATCTTGCCAAACTCATCAATCTGTAAACTGTTTAATTCCTTGTCTTGCCTTATTGCCCTGGCTAGAACCTTTAGCACTATGTTGAATACAAATGAGTGGGATCCCTGCCTGGTTCCCTATCTTAGGGAGAAAGCATTGTTTTTTACCACCAAGTGCAAGGTTAGCAGCAGGAAAACTCACCTCTATTCTTACCTTTCTGAGAGTTTTTATCATGAACCAGAGCAGAATTTCCCACTGGTCATGACCTCGTCCCTTCCCTCCCCTTTTTCCTCCACTTGCTTCTTCTGCCTTACACTGTCTAAGGACCACGGGAAGTGGCACAGGTGTCCTCCATGTGCAACCAGGACAGAAGCAGACGTCACCCACCCAAGGTCGGGGAAGGTCACCTGTCACATGCACCCTCCTGACCCACACAAAGACTAAAACAAAAGAGCAGGGAAGGCTGAGGAGGCAGCCCAGACTAGGACCCAAACCAGGGCCCAGACCCAGACCAGGGCCCAGACCAGAGCCCAGACAAGAGCCCAGACCAGGGCCCAGACAAAAGCCCAGACCAGAGCCCAGACCAGGGCCAAAACCAGGGCTCAGACCCAGACCAGAGCTCAGACCCAGACCAGGACCCAGACTCAGACCAGAGCCCAGACTCAGACCAGAGCCCAGACCCAGACCAGGGCCAAGACCAGGGCCCAGACCCAGACCAAAGCTCAGACCCAGACCAGGATCCAGACCCAGACCAGGAACTAGACCAGGGCCCAGACCAGGGCCCAGACCCAGACCAGGAACTAGACCAGACCAGGGCCCAGACCAGGACCCAGACCCAGACCAGGACCCAGACCAGGACCCAGACCAGGGCCCAGACCCAGACCAGGACCCAGACCAGGGCCCAGACCAGGGCCCAGACTCAGACCAGGACCCAGACCAGGGCCCAGACCCTGACCACACCTGTGGCTTCCTGTTCCTTCTTCAGGCTCCTAACAGGAGGCGTGGGGCAGTGAGTGGCCACATCCCACACCCAGGAGGGAGACTCGAGGCTCACTAAGCAAAAGGATGACCCTGGTGAGGTGGCCACACTCCAGCTTATGTGGCCCCTGGCCCCCTTCCATAGAAGAGGCCTGAGGGACAGGAAAGAGCTGCTGGAGAGAGGCAGGAGGGTTCTCCCACCACAGCCAGGCCAGCTGCAGCCCCACCCTCACCCTCTGTGCCTCCTGCTGGAGCCCGGAGCTCAAGCATTGAGAGCTGAGCAGCCTATACCTTTGCTGCGGTTTGTAGGCTTGCAGGGGATGTGGAGGTCACAATTTTCTTTTATCTCCCACTTTGCATTATAAATGTGCATATTACAAAAATCAGAAAACATAGAAAAAGGAAAAGAAACACACAGACCAGTCCACCACCCCAATAAAAACACCAAGTAGCATAAACTGCAAAAGAGACAGCCCTGAGCATACCACTGATCTCTACCCCCAAGGGAGGCGCTCCGGCCCCCAGCTGCAGGGAGCTGCAGGTGGGCCCCTAAGCCCCTCACACACCCCGGCAACAGCTCATCCACTCCCCGTCCCTGTGTCACAGGTTGCCCGTTCTGGGCACGTCCTGCCATCTGCGGGCTTCGTCTGGACCGCATCATTCCTGCCTCTCAACATCCTGTCTTCAACATGCTCTCCAGTCTTTCTTGTTTCTCTGTTGTCAAACTCGCCATCCTTCCAGGGGAGAACCCAACACGTGGCCGTCTTCAGGCTTCTGTAATTAATTAAAACTAGGGCTCACTGGAGACCCCGAGTGAGGCTGGCAGCCCATGGATAAGCCACCCCAAGCCAAGGCAGGGCTGTTCTGGTGAGAAGAACTCCATGGGGGGGCTGTGTCTCCTCAGAGCAGAAGTGAGAGGGCTCTTTGTTTCCCCAGTCTATAAAATATCCACCCACGGCCCCCAGGAATGTTGCAGGGCCGGATGCTCATACTTGGAGTATGAGCATACTCCAAGTGAGTATGGAGCACTTGGCAAAAAATCTAGTGATGTGGAGGGTCACCAGGGGCAGCTACCTCTTCCATAAGAGGGGCCCACATGCCTGACCACACTCCAGCCTAGGACCAAAGGACAGGGGGCTGACTGTGGGCTCAGATACTCAGTGAGACTCCCTACAGTCTGCAGCCGAAAAGTCTTCCTGGCAGCTCCACAAGCTGCCCTCCCTAGGGCAGCAGGGCCTGACCCCCTCAGCAAAGTAAATTCAATTAGAGAAGGAAGCTCCCAGGGTAGCCAGGGGTGCCATTTAACAAGCCACACCCTCCTGGCAGCAGCCTCCAGGGCCAGTTCCAGCCAAATGTGTTTTTGTTTTGTCAAAAGACAAATAAATGGGTCAGAAGCCAATGAGGGAACCAGGAGCTGCCTCTGGAGGGTAAGTTCCAAAGGAAGGAGTTAGAGACTCCATTAAAGAAGATTTAATGAGTCAGAAAGAGATCAGAAACAGGACCAACTCCGGGTGTGAATCAAATATTAATCATAGTAAAGGCGAGACTCGCTAAGGCATAAATCAATAGCACAGGCAGACTTGCAAACATCTGCCTCTCAAAGGCACGTCCAGAAGTCTGGGGCTAAAATGGCAGGGGAACAGGGAGCTAGAACAAGAAGAGGATCTTTGTGGACCAGGAGGTAACAGGCTTGTCCCTGTGCCCCTGGGAGTTCACCTTCCCCAAAGGGCCCGGCTGGGAACTTGGCACAAGGTTGTGTCCCACTGCCCCTCCCAGGGGGCCCCACTTCACCCTCCATTCTGCTCGGGGAGCCCCTTCCTCCCGTAGGCCTGTCCCAGGTAAGGACATGCATCATCCTTGCCTCTGACCCTCAATCCCACAGGCTGCACTTATGTGTTGTGGCGAAACTGAGGCTCAGAGATGCAAGTTAGCAGGTCAGACACAAGTCCAGCTTACTGGTGATCCAAATCCCTTCCTAACCTCTCTCCCCCAGGCCTTCATCTGCACCCACCCTCCCCAGAGCAGCCCTCTCCCAGACGTAGAAGGGTGGGCAGCCACATATGCAAGGCAGAGTGTGGGCCGCCTCCTCCCAGCCAGATTGCCCCCACCCCTGCCCAGGGCACCAAGCACTTTACCATCCAGGAAAGGGCCTGGTCCTCCCTCCCCCCACCTCGCCCCCCACCCACATCCAGCCGGCGGGGGTAGAGGCTCACAGGGCCCACCCACCTCCCCTCACCCACCACAGCTCTACCTGCCTGTACCTGCTGTCTCTGCCCTGAGCTTTCTCCCACAGTCAGTCCAAAAGTGCCCCAGAACCAGCTCCTTCATCCCCTGACTGCATGTTAACTTCCTGGGGCTGCCGTAACAAGCCACATAATCCAACAGAAACTCGCTCTTATTTTATTAATCCACTCATGTATTGATGGGCTCTTGGGTTGATTCCACATCTTTGCGATTGTGAATTGTGCTGCTATAAACATTCAAGTGCAAGTTTCTTTCTGATAAAATAGAAACTCAACAGAAATCCAGCAGGTGGGAGGGGAGGAAGGGAGGAATAAAATCACTCTGGGTACAATATACACTATCTGGGTGACAGGCACAATTTTAACATTGACTCAAGCTGTGCGAAAGCCGTCCATGTAGCCAAAACATCGGTACCTCTGTAATATTCTGAAATCAAAAAAGAAAAGAAATTTACTCTCTCGCAGTTCTGGAGGCCAGAAGTCAGGTGCAGGCAGGCCAGGGTCCCCACAGGCCCTGGAAGAGGCCCTCCTGGCCACTTTCCGCCGCTGATACTTCCAGGTGTCCTGCGGCACAGCAGCATCACACTAATCTCTGCCTCCCTCTTTACATGGCCCTCTGCCCTCCGCACCTGTGTCTCATCTCTCAGGACACCAGTCACTGGATCAGTGCTCACCCTAACCCACTGTGACCTCATCTTACCTTGATCGCATCTGCAAAGGCCCCGTTTCCTAGCAAGGTCACTTTCTCAGGTATTGGGGATGAAGACTTCAGCTTATCTCTGGGGTCACCTTAACTCCAGCAGCTGGGAAGTCTGAGGCATCACGGAGGTACCAGAAACCCAGAACACAGGCCACCCCAGGCCCGCTGGACCAGAACTGCCGTCCACAGGAGCCCTCGGGGTACAATTCTGCACCACCCTGCGGTGGTCCCCAGAGGGACTGAGCCCTGCTGGCCTCAATTCACAGTGCCCTTCACTGTCTCCTTCTGGCCACATCTCCCAGCCACAGGGGATCACTTGTAGTTTTACCTCAACATCTGTTTCTCAGGGACCCAACCCGAAACGGGGGGGCAGGGCCCACACCTCTCAGATCCTCTCTAGAAACCATGCCCCAAGGTGGCTGGCTCACCCAGAACAGCAAAGGGCAGGGCCATTAATTCACGAGAACCCTGCACCTCCCAGCAGGCACAATGAACAGACAGACAGACGGACAGAGAGAAGAGAGGCCAAAAGACGCACACTCCTCCCAGGAAGCTCCCTTCAACCTCATCACAAGGAGAACGCACTGCCCTCCAAGCCCGGTGGAAGGAGTTGGTGGGAAGAGCAAGGTCTCACAGCTACAAGGCAGCCATCAGCCACCAGCCCCTGCAGCCAGCTGGGTAGGAGCAAAGAAAAGCAGGCACCCCACAAACCAGCCCCGCCACCTGCCTCCCTCTGACCGACCAAGCTGCAGCCTTGTTTTTTGCAGGACTTTTCTGGAGATGAGATCACCTTGGCCAAACTGGGCTTTGATCTCTCCCAGGCCAAGAACAGCCACGGCAGCCTCTGATCTTCCCCAAATTGCTCAGAGTTCACCACATGGAGACAAGAAGCGAGACTTGGTCTCTTTCTTCAGAACATGCCTCCGGCCTTTTTAAAAAGTCCCCCAAGAAGGGCTGACCTGGATGTGCCAAGACCGTCTGTTTCCCTCAAACAAGAAATCGCTTCTGAAGGGGAAGAAGCCTAAAGGCTCTGCACAAAAGTATCTTCTGTCTGAATGAATTTGACAAAGGGTCAGCCCATTTCAGACTCTCAAAAGAGGCATGGAAATTGCCCTGTCCAGCAGAGGAAATTCTGCTGAAGCATCAAGCAAGGCTTGGCTGTGGCACGTCCAGGGAGCTTGTGCTTACCAGGCACAAAGCATAGCCAGGGGCTCGGCACCCAAAGCCTCACAGGAACTCCCCCCCCCCCCACCTCCCAGGATTCAGCCGAAGGGTTCAGATAAGCCCAAGAGGAGACAAAAGTTCCAAGGAAGGGAGAGGAGTTGAGCTCAACTCCCAACAACCAGGAGAGGTTTAACTCAACAGATACTAATTTAATGCCCATGACATGCAGCCAGCTCACTGGGGCCCAGCAGACAGCATTGATCACTGGACCCTGAGTGAGGACCCCAAGGCTGTGCCGGCTCTGAGCCTTCTCAGCTGTGAGAATCACCCTCTGTAGGTTCTGTAGCCTCCCAGGCTCCATCTTCTCATCTGAAAACAGAAATACCAAGAATCTACCATGAGCACCAGAATCCACGATGCCCACAATGTGCTCGCACAGCCAGGAACAAGAGCTGAGGCCTGCACAGACAGGCTGAGCCCCACCCTGGTGTGAGCCCCTGCCCATGGGGAAGATTCTGGAGCCAGCCGTCATGCCAGCCCCGTGCTGGGCCCAGTGGCTTACACACACATCACAAAATGCTTCGAATGCGTGAGGCTGGGATCTAGCCCCAGGCCTTCTGGCTCTGCCAGAGCCCCTGCCTGGCCACTGCCCTGGCCTGCTTCCTGACCACTGGGCAGGGCATCCCACAGGGATGGACGATGAGCAGCTTTGTCTGTGCAGAGAAGGAGCAGACAGAAATTCTGGGTGAGGGACACCTACCAGATGGAACAGGCATGGACCGGCCAGGCCAGAGTCCTCCCCGGGAGACAGAAAGGGCCAATCGGTGAAGTCCCTGGAGAGCCAGGCAGAGAGACACGGGGTCCAAGGGCACTGGGACATCTTCCCAGGCATCCAAAAGATCTCCAAGATTTCTCACCCTGGAAATGCAGTTAGAACACCACATCTCTGTCTGAGAAAGAGCCCCCCAGGGGTCTGTGACCCCCACTCCTCAGGGGCAAGAGCCTATTCTGTCCAACAGTGAACATGGCATCTTCTGCTGCTGCCCTGCTTCCCTGCAGGGCACAAGAACCACCCCCATCGCCACATACACTGAGGCTTGATGCCTTTTGCTAGGGGACACTGGGCACTCTCTGAACCTCCACGGGAGATCAGAACCACCACCATCTCCACTCAGCAGATGAAGAAACTGAGGCAAGCAAGGTGAGGCCCAGGCCCACGGCCACTGCACCTCTGGGTAGTGGAGAATGACTGGGTCTAGCTCACTCCCACAGCAGCTGACTGTCTAAGCTCAGGGCCACACTGCCCCAGGCACATGGGGACCCGGCCCTGACCGCTGCTTTCAAGCTGGCCCTGGTGCTCAGGGCAGTGACAAGCCCTGTCTCGGTGAGGACTTGGGAGGAAGGGGCTGGGCTAGGAGGCAAGGGGCAACCTCTCCCTTTCATGAGCCGCTGTCTTTTTTCTGCACTTCAGTGGGAGAAGAGAAGAGCTCGCTGGCAGTGAACACAGATCACCAGTGAAGTCGCGTGAAGACTCTACCGTCTGCCCAGCGCTCTCCCGTCCTCCAGCCCTGGGAGGGCCGCGAGCCTCTGAAAGTGATGTGAGGCTCAGGCTTGACTCACAGTACGCACCCTCAGGTTTCAAAAAAGTACGTCTGGCGTCAGATCTGTGAATTGTTTAACAGGATTAACCCAGCTCACAAGTGCTCTGCTGTCACTTTGTTCCTGGCAAAAGGAGCTCTGATCTGAAGTTGCAAAAGCCGGCTTGAGATCCACAGAGCCAGGCTCCTGCACCAGTCACAGGAGGCGCCGTGGACAAGAGAGAAAGCCTGTGTGTGTTATCACCGGGGATGCTGTCAGGGCTGGGAGGGGGCCAGCTGGACAGAGGCCACATGGCCCTGTGCCGGGGCTGTGGGGACAAGAGCCAGAGCTTCCACAGAAGGGAGAAGTCACTCAGGGTCTCAGCAGGCTGCTCCCAGCATCTCCAAGCCTCCTTCCTTTACCCACCTGCCCCTCCCACCACCAGCTCACTCAGGTTTGTCCAGGAAGACCCAGATCAAGCCCCACTGGAGCTACAGGAAATCTGGGTTTGGTTCCCTCCGGTGACAGCTTCCAGTCAGATCTGGAGTCAATGCAGCTGAATGGTACACTGAGGGTGCAAAGGTGGGAGCCACGTGGCCTGCGTCAGAGTCCCAGCTCTGCCACTTCTGACTGGTCTTGGCAATCTTTTGAATCCCAGGGAGATATCCCAATGCCCTTAGAACCGTGTCTCTCTGCCTGGGGCTGCACCAAGTGGCCCTCTCTGTCCTCTGGGGAGACCTCTGACCTGGTGGGTTCACACCCCGCCCCACCTAACAGGTGTCCCTCACCCAGAGCACCTCTCAGGGCCTCAATTTCATCATCTGTGAAGTGGGGATGATGCTAATAGTGGAATCCGCATCATAGGTTCCTTGTAAAGACTAGACCAATTAATTTAGGTCAAACACTCAGGACAGCACCTACCTCAGGAAACATACTACCCGGGCTGGTGGATGTTGTTATAATGATCATATGTTATATGTTATCCTGTAATTGTGTTTTCACATGATATTCTTAATATATACTAATATTACTATTACCACATGTCAGGCAGCACACTAAGATCTTCATGTGAATTATTATCTCTCCCTCCATAGCTCTCTGAGGTTCTGGGCCTGAGGAACCTGAGGGGAGGAACTTACATCCAGGCTCCACAAAGATCTCTGACAGCTGAGCAAAAAACAAATGACCCAATAGTCTAAAATGGTCACAAGACTGGAACACTCCATCAGATAAGGTGGGCGGCGCTCCCCTCTCACAGCTGGGAACTGAGTCCAGAAGGGAAGGGCGTTTGCTCAAGGTCAGAGAGAGGCACAGCCACAGAGCAGGCCTAGAGCCCAGCCACGCTGTGTCCTGGGCCACCCAGCCATGGCAATTGGCTCTAACCTGTCAAAGTAGACGGGCTTTGTTTCAGCCTACTTGGCTGGACGCTAAGCAGCACCTTCCCCCACCCAGGGATGCAGCCTGGACTCCACGGGGGCCCATTTGCATGCGAGGCCCTGTCACCTGCCTGGAAGGCCACCCATCAGGTCACAGAGATGCACTGCCTCTCATCAAAGACCACGAGGGCACTTTGAACACAGCACACTTTGAAGCACCGTTTGACTTTCCATCCAAGCCTGCAAAATATCTTTGCAGAAAAATAACCTAGATTTGTCATGGCACATTTTGACACATTTATATGGTCCCTTGATCTATCCCTGGGCTAACAATAGCTCCCCGGTTTCACTTTAAATAAGAACATTCACAACACAGACAAGAAGGATGGGGGTAAAATGGGCAATCACTTAAAAAAAAATAACTCACACAAATGCGAAGACAAATTCAGTCTGCTGAAAATGGAGCCCCGTTCCCGCCAGTGACAGATTCATGACCCAGTGGCTCTCACGGCTGCTGACAGGAGGAGACAGCTCTGCGGCGGGTTATGAGACTTGGGGTCCTTCCTTCGCAGGTCTGCGGTTTTAATCCAGCCCAGACGCCCTATCACTGGGTGTTACTACTCTCTGGTCACTGATGAAGAGCAGGCAGACCCTGGACAATCACAGATGTTGGGGGGAAGGAGGAGGGACACGGGAGCTGCTGCTGGTAAAGCCCGATATTGAAGAGGATAGTCACCAAAGTCCCCAGTTTGAGCTGGAAGTCAGTTTGCAGCTGGAGGCGGAAGGACGGGTCTCCCCTTCCAGGCCCCTCAGTTCCCTGTCGTCTTCACTCCAAATCAGTGACCCCAGCCCTCCCTTCTTTCATGGTAAAATTAGCTCCCTTTAGCACCTCCCACACAGCCCTGGGAGATCCTCCTGGGAGGCATGCAGGCCTCTGCCCACGGTGTTCAGGGTTCAGAGAGCACCATAGGTTGCTGAGGGTCAGGGGAACTGCCAGACCCAAACCCAAACCCAGCTGCGTGACCACCTCTGAGCTGCGTGACCTCCCCTCCTCAGCCCGTTCACACCAGTCGCAGTGGAATACAACTCAGCCTAAAGAAGGAGAGGACTCTGACACCTGCCGTGGCACGGAGGGGCCGGAGGACATTCTGTGGAGTGAAATAAGATACTCACACAAGGCACAGACTATGTGATTCCACTTGTGCAAGGTCTCTGGAGCAGTTGGAACCAGAGAGGCAGACGGGGGGTCAGAGGGTTCCAGGGGCTGGGAGAGGGGTGGGCGTTCAGGGAAGGTGAGTTTCAGCTGCAGGGGGAACAAGAAAAGGGCTGCAGATGGGTGGTGGTGACAGCCACACAACCTCACAAGTGCACTGCTGCCACTGAGCCAGGCACCGTCACGTAAAAACGGCAAATTTTGTTATGTGTCTTATACACGTACACATACAAATATGTACTTCAAAGCCTGGACTGGTGACGTCCTCTGTCCCCCCGATGTCATCTTCTTTATTAACCATTTCTTTTATATATATGTATACACACACACACACACATGAAAAATCTTAGATGATTTTTTTTATTTTATATTTTTTATTTCAGAATATTACAGGGTGCACATGTTTGGTTATAAAGTTTGTTTTTGCGTATTTTTTTTTTTTTTTTGAGACAGAGTCTTACTATGTCACTCTTGGTAGAGTGCTGTGGCATCACAGTTCACAGCAACCTCAAAGTCCTGGGTTTAAGCAATTTTTTTGCCTTAGCCTCCTAAATAGCTGGGACTACAGGTGCCCACCACAATGCCCGGCTATTTTTTTGTTGTTATTGTCATTGTTGTTTAGCAGGCCTAGGCCAGGTTCGAACCCACCAGCCCCAGTGCATGTGGCCAGAGACCTAAGTACTGAGCTACAGGTGCCAAGCTACCTTTTCTGTATTTTAAGTCAAAGTTATATTTATATACCTCACCCCAAGAATGTGTAATGCTCTTGTGGTAAATAATCATTCTTAGCAAGCCCGGTGCGGTGGCTCACGCCTATAATTCCAGCACTCTGGGAGGCCAGGCAGGTGGATTACTTGAGCTCACAAGTTCCAGATCAGTCTGAGCCAAAGTGAGATCCTGTCTCTACTCTAAATAGAAAAACTGAGGCAAGAGGGTCGCTTGAGCCCAAGTTGGAGGTTGCTGTGAGCTATGACGCCATGGCACTCTAACCCAGGGTGACAGCTTGAGACTCTGTCTCAAAAAATCATCATGATCATCATCATTCTTAGTGCTTACTAGGTGCCAGGCACTCTGCTGGGTGCAAGGCTGGAGAGGAAATCCCTTTTCTGCCCCAGAGAAACCTGCAGCCCCGTGAGGGGCGGCTGATCTAGGTACACAGGGCAGGGAGACTGGAGCTGGGAGAGCAGGTGCTGTCCGGAGAGTCCATGGCAGCAGACGACCCCTGTGCTTATAAATAAGAGCTTGTCACTCAGGCCCTGAACATTTTCTTGCCATTTCTCCCAGAAACTTCTGGGCCACACAGAGGAGCTAAAGGTGAGTGCAGAGCTCACCTGCCCCCTCCCCCACCAGCTCACCTGTCTTCTTTTGGGTCAGGGGAAGGGCTGCACTCTAGGGAGGTGAAGGATACGATGTGCATTCCCTGCCTCCCGGGCCATTTTTTATGCTCTGTCTCCAAGAACCAGGAGTGTGAGATGGATGGTGCTGAGGACGCCTCACCCACCGCGCCAGGAACACACACCCAAGTCCCCCTTCCCACGTCATCCATCTTGGCTTTATTATATCCTGACAGTGTCTGCTGGAGATCTTTGTCATTTCCCAGACCAAGGCTTATTTTTTATTTTCAGCAACTTGTCGAATGCATTTCCCATTGAGTCATTATTTCATTTAGAAGTCCTTCAGTCTGGCTGTGATTGTGGACACTTAATAGAGTTGCTCGCGCCATATAAGGATTTTGTATCCGACCGTGGACAGTTTTAATCTTGAAAGACTCCACTCAGTGAGCCCAGCCGCACCTCACTTCAGTGGGGCTGCCATGTGAGGGGACTGAATCACACCGCTGGTACTTTTCCAAGGGACAGGATCTGCCTAGCGGATGAGCTCTGTGTCACCAACCAGCAGGGGGAAATCGACTGGATTGTGGACATTGGCCATGGACCAATAGCCAGGCCCTCCATCAAGAAAGGTCTCACGCTACCTGAAAGCACTGTCCTCACAATAGGTGCATTTCCACATGAACACGTGTTTGATGAATTGGTGCTGCCCCCGGGCTCAGCAGATCCACTGAACTCTGATTTGCTGGTCAGCCAAGGCCCGGGCCATCACAGACACTTGAGCCACTCACATGGCTTTGAATGTCTCACTTAGCCAGGTGAGTGGCAGGGGTATCGACTCTGCAGGGCTTTGCCTGGACGTGGGTCACTTCTTTGGGATGAACACAGTTACAGACAGAGAGTGGACAACTGGGCGAGCTGACTGTGCAGGATCCTCTGCCCTTGGCACCTTGGAATGAGAATCGGCATGGCTGGAATCTACTAGTGTTGTTCTGTTGACCCTGTAAAGCCCACAAGCTGGTGGTCACCCTTCTCTGGACGTTCCTCCCACCCTATCCACAGGAGTAGGCCTGGGCAGCGCTGCCTGTTTCCTACTCCATGAGCTCTCACCCCCACCCCCCAGTATGTGCAGCGGACGCCTGGTGTGCCCCACACACTCCAGTCAGTTCTCCTCCCCCGGAGGTGCAGGGTAGCAGCCAGGAGCAGTTGGCTGTCAAAGGGCCTGCCCGATAACCTGCCAGCTGAGGGGCCACAAAGATAGTGAAGAATGACAAGGAGGGACAGAAAGAAGCAGAAACCAGAAAGAGAGAGACACGGGCTGCTCGCAGCCTGCCCTGCATTCCCTGAGACACACCCCCCTCCACCATGCTGAGTCCCTGAAGAGACGCCAATGGCCAACAGCTACACAAAAAACTGCTCACGGTCTGTAATCGTAAGGGAAATGAAAATTAAAACCACCTGTAAGAGATGCCCTCACACCTGTTAGAATGGTATTAAAAAAAGACGAATGGCTGCCAAGTGTTGGTGACAGTATGAAGATAGTGCACATGCACCGTCATGGGGAACGCGACTTATTAGAGCCATTTGGGGAAATGATATGGAGGTTCGTAAAAACTTGTCTATAAAAACAGAGTTACTATATGATCCAACACTCCTACTTCTGGGCATAACACCAAAGTAATTGGAATTGGTGTGTTGAAGAGACGTCTTCGGTCCCACATTCACTGTCCCACTGGTCATGACAGCCATGATATGGAAGCCACGTAAGTGCCCATCAAGAGACAATTGAATAAAGAAAAGGTGGCATGTACACTAATGGAATACTATTCAGCCTTTAAAAGGAAGGAAATTCTGTCGTGTGTGACAACATGCGTGGGACTGGAAGACATCACGTTAAGGCAAGTAAACCCATCACAGAAAGACAAACAAATACCATCTAATCTCTCTCATATATGGAGCCCAAAATCATCACTGTCATAGAAACAAAACTATAAAGGTATTTATCTTTGGCTGGGGAGAAAGAAAAGATGATGACGAAAGGGCACACCATTTCCGTTAACCTGGGGGAGTTGTGATCTTTCTTACTGCGTGATGACCACCATTAGTCAAAACCTGCTGTACAAGACACACAACAAGATATTTGTGGTTTCACTCCACACTATTGCAACAAAGCATATATTCCAACGAAGAGAGTCACATGAATTTTTTGGCTTCTTGGTGCATATAAAAATTATACTTGTATAGTATTCTATTAAGTGTCAATAGCCAAAAAAACAAAAAGAGGCATACACCTTAACATCCTTTACTGCTAACAAATGCTAACAACCATCTGAGCCTTCACCTAGCCATAATTTTTTGCTGGTGGAGGGTCTTGCCTCAGGGTCGGCAGCTGCCAATTCATCAGGGTGGCAGTTGCTGAAGGTTGGGGTAAAGCTGAGGCAATTCCTTTAATATATAAGACAACAATGCCACACTGATTGACTTCCTATCACAAAAGATTTCTCTGCAGTGTGTGACACTGCTCAGACACCAGGAGCATTTAGCCCACAGTAGAACTTCTTTCAGAATCGGACACAATCCTCTCAAACCCTGAGTTTATAGAATATTCTAAATCCTTTGTTGTCATTTCAACAATGTTCACAGCATCTTTACCAGGAATTGAGTCCATCTCAGGAAACCACTTCCTTCGCTCCGCCGTAAGGAGCAGCTCCTCATCCGCTCAAGTCTGGTCGTGAGTTGGCTGCAATTCATTCCCATCCTCAGGCCCCACGTCTAATTCTGGTTCTCGTGCCGTTTCCACCACATCTGCAGTTTCTTCCTCCACTGGAGCATTGAACCCTGCAAGGTCAATTGTCAGGGCTGGAATTAACTCCTTCCAAACTCCTGTTAATGTTGATTTTTTGACTTCTTCTCATGAATCATGAACGTTCTCGATGGCTTCTAGAATGCTGAATCCTTTCCAGAAAGTTTTCAATCGACTTTGTCCAGATCCACCAGAGGAATCACTATTTATGGCAGCTCTAGCCTTATGACATGTATCTTTTAAATAATAAGACGTGACCATAGAAATTACTCCTTGATCCACAGGCTGCAGAGGGGATGTTGTGTTAGCGGGCATGAAAACAACATTATCTCCTGTACCTCGCTGTCAGTGCTCTTGGGTGACGAGATTCATCGTCAATGAGCAGTAATGTTTTAAGAGGAATCTTTGTCTCTGAGCAGGAGGGTTCCATGGTGGTGTAATAATATTCAGTGAACCGTTCTCTAAACTGATGTGCTGTCATCAGGCTTCGTGGTTCCATTTGCTAGAGCACAGGCAGAGGAGATTGAGCCTGGTTCTTAAGGATGCTACGATTTTCAAAATGCATGGTAAGTGAGCACTGGCTTCAGGTTAAAGTCCCCAGCTGCGTTAGGCATTAAGAATCACAGTCTGTCCCTTGAAGCTTTGCAGCCAGGCACTGACTTCTCCTCTCTAACTATGAAAAGCCCCAGGTTTCATCTTCCAGCAAAGGCTGTCTCGTCGACACTGAAAACCCCTTGTCCGGTGTGGCCACCTTCATCAGTGGTCTGGGCTGAATCTTCTGGGTAACTTGCTTCCCCTTGTGGTTTTATGTTATGGAGATGGCTTCTCAGCTTAAACTTCATGAACCAACCTCTGCTGCCTTCAAACTTTTCCTCTACAGCTTCGTCCCCTCTCTCAACCTTCGCAGAACTGTAGAGGCTTAGGGCCATGCTCGAGATTGAGTTTCGGCTGAAGGGAATGTTGTGGCTGGTTTGATCCTCTACCCAGACCCCCCCCCCCCCAACTTCCTCCAGCTTAGCAATAAGGCTGTCTTGCTTTCTGAACATCCTTGCGTTCACGGCAGTGGCACTTTTAACTTCCTTCAAGAACTTTGCTCGGCATCCATTTGCAACTTGGCCAACCGTTTGGCCTAAAGGCCTGGCTTTCGGCCTCGCTTGGCTCGTGACAAGCCTTCTTCAATAAGCTTAATTGTTTCGAGCTTTTGATTTAAAGTGAGAGACACTTGACTTTTCATTTGAACACTTCAAGGCCGCTGTAAGGTTATTAATTCCTGATTTCGATATTGTTGTGTCTCAGGACGTGGGGAGGCCCCAGGGGAGGGAGAGAGACTGGCAGTGGCCAGACAGTAGGGCTGTGAGAACACACAACACTTACTAAGCCTGTAGTCTCACGTGAGGAGGGCTCGCGGCACCCCAAAACAATTACAATAGCAGCACCAATGGTCACTGAGCACAGATCACCGCAACAAATACAATAATAAAATTTGAAATATTGCAAGAATTACCAAAATATGCCCCAGAGACACAAGTGAGCACATGCTGTCAGATAAACAGCACTGGTAGACTTGTCTGATATGGGGTGGCCAAAACCTTCACTTTGTAAAAACAACGTCTGCCACGCAAAACACGATGAACCGTGACAGAGAGAGGGTGTCTGTGCTTCAGGACTGCTAACAGAGCAGAATGAGTTAGTGAGGTGGTGCATGTGTTAACCAGCTGGACGGAATCTTCCCATCACGTGGACATAGGTCAAAACATCACAGGGTACCCCACAAATATACACAATCATGATTTTTTCAATTTAAAAAATAAAATAATAATAAGTGGCCAGTTTAGCCAGGCAACTGGGACTCAAGTGCAACCTGAATTTGTGAATTTGCATGTGATCCTCCCGGAATGGGCACAAATGGTGGTTTAATTTTTCACTTCCTCACAACACGTCAAAAGTCTTTGAAGCTACAGGATTCGCAGGTGTGAGGAAGAGATCCTGGGAGGCCCAGGAGGGCCCAGAACGCAGCTTTCAGTCCTTTCAGAATCAGCATTTTAAATTTAAAAAGCAGGAGAAAGAATTTATTTGACACCTAAACTGACTATAGCTACTTTGACCTTCTAAATGAGAGCGCATAATTTATATCACTCTATTAGTTTTCGATTGCTGCATAACAAATTAATGCAAATTTGGTGGCTTCAAACAACAGACATTCATTATCTCAGAGCATTTCGGGCCAGGAGACTGTGCCCCACTGAGCCAGGCTGAAACAGAGGTGTGGCTGCATCCTCACCTGGAGCTCAGGGGCCCCCCTAACCTCATTCAGCTTGTGGGCAGGACTGGGGTCCCTCTCACTTTTAGCTCTCCCAGGCCACCCTCAGGTCCTGGCCATGACAGGGCAGTGGGCTTCTTCGAGGCAGGAGGAGAATCTCTCCCATACTCTGAATCTCCAACTTCAGAGGGGCCCGGCCCCTTCAAGGGCTCACCTGATTAGGCAAGGCTCACCCAGGATGACCTCCCTCTTGGCTAATAAAAGGTCAACTGATTTAGGAGCTAAAATTCCTTCTTGTTTGTCCTATCAGTGACACGGGAGTCACTTTATCACATTCATCATATTCCTCACCCTGCCAACACTCAAGCTGAGGGGGAATACACTGGGGTGAGAACTTCTGGGCTGTGGCAGGCAGAATGATGGGCCCCAAAGATGCCTCCTTTCTAATCCCTGAAGCCTATGAGCATGTAATGTCACATGGCCAAAAAAAAAAAAAAAAAAAAAAAAACCTTTGCAGATGTGAAAAGTTAAGGACCTGGAGGTAGGGCTTATTCTAGACTATCCAGGAGGGAAGTGGGCCCCTGAATTCTTAACAGCTGTGGTCAGAGGCAGGTGTGGCTGCAGAATTAGGGTCAGGGAGAGGCTGTATTGCAGACTCTGAAGACAGAGGAGGGGGCTGCAAGCCAAGGGGAGCAGGAGGCCTCCTAAGCTGGAGAGAGTGAAGGAGTGACCTCCCTAGAGCCTTCAGAAGGAGCCAGCCCTTTGTTTCAGCCCAGGGAGACTTCTGACCTGCAGAACTGGAAGATGACAGATTTGTGTTTTAAACCACCGGGATTGTGATGATTCGTTACAGAGCCACAGAAAAAAATTAAGACGGGGTTGCATCAATTTCCTATGGCTTCCTTAGAAAATTACCACAAACTTGGAAATCTATTTGGTGACTTAAAACAATGGCAATTTACTCTCTCACAGTTCTGGAGGCCAGAAGTCTTACAATCAAGGTGTCAGCACGGCCCTAAATTCTCCAGGGCTCTGGGGTGACCCAGGCATCCTTGGCTTGTGGCTTCATCACCCCAACCTCTCCACTTGTCCTCCTCCTCATCCCCAGCTGTCTCCCCTTTATGTGTCTCTTAGGATGACATTTGTCACTGGATTTAAGGTCCACCTGGATAACCCAGGATAATCTTATCTCATGATCCTTAACTCACATCTGCAAAGACCCTTTCTTCCACATGAGGTCACATTCCAGCGTGTGTTCAGCCCCCCACAGGGCACCTCAGGATTCTTCCTACCACAATCAGTAAGAAAAAAAAATAATCTCTCCGCAGACATTGGAAGGAGGAATAAAACGGCAAGTGTCTCTTGATCTCTGACACATTCTGGGTTGCTGCAGGGGGGCCTAGAGGGAATGGTTCTCCTGCTCAGCCGCTCACACCGGGCAGCACAGTCAGGTGGGGGCCGCTCTGCCTGGTTGGAATCATGTGAGGAGACCTGAGTGTCCCAGGAATGGGGAAGGAACATGGAGACACAAGCAAGCCATAGGCCACGGCCTGGATACCTTCACACAGGGCACTAACCGCTAATGTGAGATTGTTCACCTAGAACATCGGCTACACAAAGGGCTCATGCACGGGTCTGTTTTCTGCAGCAGTAAAACTCAATGGCTGACAGTAACCCAGAAGCCAAGTGGCTCGTATCCCCGCCCCAGCACTCCCAGGAGAATGTGAACAGCTCCATGCCTCAGTTTCCACACCTGTAAGTAAAGAGGATAAGAAACGTGATTGAACCGTGCTCTGAAAATGGTAACTCCTCAGGGCCAGCTATGGAGGCTGCTCCTGCTTGAACTGACCCCCTGTGGGCTGGAGGAGGGTCCGCACAGCAGGAAGATTTGGCAAAGCAAGAAACAGGAGCCGCAGGTCACAGCACAAACTCGAGCCCCTGTGGCTCCGGGACCCCCTTTGGAGGAAGCAGGAGGTGGTGAGGGCCAAGTCCTCTCCAAACCTAAGAGGCAGAGCGGCCCCACCTGATAACTGAGTCTGTCATGCCATTGTAACAGCTCATTACCCAGCCCTCCCTGCTCCCAGATCCATGCAGGAACTGCACTCAGGTAAGCGTTTGTCTGAGGTATGTTACTGTCCCCATCACATAGAAGACGCCAAGGGCCATAGAGGGCCCGTAGCCTGCTCAGCACTACATCGCTAGCACACGGGGCTCCTGGACTCCAAAGTCCAGGCTGCCAACCAGCTGCTACTCCCTCCTAGGGCCACACTAATGCCAGAGCCTTGGAGGAGGTACAAAGTCCCTGGGACATAGGGTGAAACTCTTCTCTCCTTCCAAAGAAAATGTTTGTCAGAGCTCCATTCTCGGCCACCTGCGGATGTGAGAGGACTTGATGGGAGCCCCCAGAGGGCCAGCACAGCCCCTTCCTTTGTGAAAGGTCTGCTCCTTGGTGAGGGCAAGCAGGGACAGCACAGCCCAGAAAGGGGCCCCACTCAGGCCCCACCTCAAGCAGGTCCCTCCCAGCAATATCTTCTGTAGGTACCTGAGTCCTGCTGGCCACCAGTCCAGTCTTCTACCTCTGTGACCCAGCCTGGACCTCCTCACCAAACACGGGGCAGGGACAACAGAGCAGAGCATGGTGGTGACAGAGTCGAGTGTCCCCACCTCTGGCTTGCAACTCACAAAGCAACCAGCAACCTAGTTCCCAGCCGCAGGTCTCAGCTCACCTGAACTCAGTCGCTCCTGTGAAGGGAAGGATTGAGGCTGGCTTCCTGGAGGAAGGGGTTGAGCAGGGCCTGGATGGGGAGGGGCCGGGCACAGCTCCCAGGCAGCGCTGGCCATGGACCCTAAGGCGTGGGCTGGCTGGACCCCTGGAGGCCCAGGGCGCAGGGAAACGGCACCCTCTCCTCTCGGCAGTTGAGTATCTCCCCCCCCCCCCCCTTCCCAGTCCTTGAATCTTAAGAGCAAAATCAAGTGAACTTTACAGACTGTTCTCATCAATCACAACTCCTGGCATCAGCAGAAATGAATTGAGCTGCTTGGAACTACCCGCTCCTCGACTCCCTGACTGAGAAAAGCTGCAAGTGAGCCCAGCTGCTGGGCTCCCAGCCAGAACGAGGCCGCAAAGTGACCGCTTAGCACGCCAGCACCCTCCCCACCCTGCCAGGCCTGTTTTTTAATACTTTTTTTTTTTTTTTTTTTTTTTTAGCTTAATGAAGATGAGGTTGAGACCAAGCTTTAAAAGCTTCAAATATAGTCAACACCTCTGGCTTGAAACTTGCAAAGCCACCAGCCACCTTCACCCCCATATTCACTCTGCAGCCTGACCACTGGAAATCTCGATGAGGCAAATCCAGCCTCCTGGGGAAACCTGCCCCAGAGAGGGCAAGTCAAGAGGGACGGGGCGCCACAAAGGGTTTGCCCCCGACATTTCGAATGCCAGATATCTCACATTCGAAATTCATTTTCGGAAACAACCCAAGCACCTGCAGGCTTGGATTCTCTGGTCCTCCAAATTGCAGTCCTGGGGACTCTCCTCAATTATTTTATTATAATCTACAAAGGATCGGTTGCAGAAGGTGAGTTACCTGGAAAGAACCTCAGTCAGGATGGTCTGAGATGCTTACTGAGGCTGATAAAATTATGCTATAGGAAGGGCAAGAAACTTAGATAACTCAGGTGTAGCCAGGACACACAGAGCCACGGCATCGTGAGGCAGGTGCTGAACATTCTTCAAAAGAGCTCCTTAAACCAGTGATTTTCTGGTGAGCCGCAGTGCACTGGGGCTCCATGAGAGGGTCTTGGGTATGCTGCAAAAATTTTTAAAGAGCGTTCATTTTCTAAAGAAGTTCAAAACGCAGTATGTTCTTTTTTAATCAACGTAATTTAAATGTGCTGTGTAAGTTTAACTATGGGTTCATGTGTGCCATGAGATGAAAAAGGTTGAAAAACACTGCCTTGGACAGTCAAGGGCTTGATAAGTGGTTATTTTCCAGGACTCACATTTACACACAGTCGAATGCCAGGGGTCCTCAAACTACAGCCTGCAGGCCACATGAGGCGGTGTGATTGTAATTGTTCCCATTTTTGTTTTTTTACTTCAAAATAAGATATGTGCAGTGTGCATAGGAATTTGTTCATAGTTTTTTCTTTAAACTATAGTCTGGTCCTCCAACAGTCTGAGGGACAATGAACTAGCCCCCTCTTTTAAAAGTTTAAGGACACCTGCGACCCTCTGTAGGTGACTACCCAGGGACTGAAACATACTGGTGAATACACGGAGGTGGTCAACGTAAGGAACTAGGCCTGCTGTACTGATACATATGTGTGCTGTGTGTCCTGTCTATGAAAATTAGATCAACTTAAGGAGGTGGTCAGTGTAGGGCAGTGGTCTACTATGGAGGTTCTACCGTACTTACAGGACAATTGCAAAGGAAGAAAAAAGACTCTTCCAGTAGTATGAGGCTAATAGTTGGCCTGGGATACAACTTCCAGCATCATACACAGGATCGAGAAGACCCCTGATCTTCCACATCTTCATCCCTTCCTTAACAGTTCAGTCCAAAAATCATAAGTCAGGGCAAAGCCAGGTGGGCATCTGCAGGGCTGGAGAGCAGAAAGGGCCCAGGCCACCTGGTGTGAGTTGTCAGAGCTGAGCAGGAAGAGGACACTCATGTGGGGCTGCCCTGGTGGCGCCTAAGGTGGGCTTCCAAGACCCCAAAGGGCAAAGGCTGGGCAGGGGCGGGGGGGGGCAGTGTGGGTGCTGGGGCCCAGGAGGGGCAGCAAGATGTGCACAGGGTGACGGCAGTGACAGTGGAGGGTGTCAGACCCCAGGCAAAGTGGTGGGAGGCAGGCAGGGTGATGAGTGATTGGTTACTCACAAATTCTAGCCTGACGCATTGGTCACATAAATCACAACACATCTGGACTAGAGGATGCCGCATGGACATTAGAGTAGTTGTTGTAGAAAAACATTTAATGACACGAAAAGATGCTCATGAAATAATAAGGAGAAAAAGCCAGTCAGGAAAGAGAGACTGGATGTCATAATCTGAACGACACACTGCTCAGGTTTCTCGGGCTGCAGAGCCCCCAGCCCAGACCACGACGCCCAACAGGACTTCACTCTGCTGTGGACTAGGCCGGTGGTGACACAAACACCCCAGACGGGAAGGGTGCCAGGGGATCCTCCCCCAGTGATGTCTTCACTCACAGGCCAGGCAGCAGGGGGTTCTTACCTGGTTGCTCAGGCCTCCAACAGCCAGTGTCCAGCCAACTAGGGGACACCCCACAACTTTGATGAACCAACCCTGGAAGTCGCACACAACCCCACCATGCTCTGTGGGTGACAGCTGGTTCCACTCCACGTGGAGTGGCCTGAGGAGGTGGGTCTGCTGGGAGTGTGGCATAGCCCTGGCAGCTGTGCTCTAAAACCACTGCACCGCCCCTCAAGATGTCCACCAGCACTTTCTAAAAGTGCTGGATTTATAGGCAGGCTTTCCCTTCACCTGCGTCTGTCTCCTAATGTTCAACGATGAGCATGCAAAGAATACCAAAATTAAAAACACAGTCTGCCCTTCCCCTTGTCCACTCCCCAGCCTGTCCACCTTCTGGGGCAGTATGACCTTAAATCCTGCTAGATTCTATGCTCCTGGGGAGAACCCCAGCTTCCTGCCCCTGTGGCACCCCAGGGCCACTTCTCTCTCCTCACTGGGCTGCGCTTGAGTCAGAGCAGGAGACACCTGGAGCACATAGGAAGGAGCCTCTGGAAGGTCAGCCAAACCTTTCTCCAGTGAGGGGCTGCGCTCTGATGCTGGGCCTCTGGAGGACAGTGTGGCAGCAGCCGGGACCCAGCAGCAAACACTCAGAATGGCTGGTGCTGCTCAGGGGCAGAGGTGGAGACTGGCAGCCCGGATCCAGGGATAAGCTGGCTTCAGACCCCCAGAGATTACTTGGTATGTTTTCATTTCAGGCCACATTCAAAAATCAGGAGATTATATATAAAATCCCAACCTCTGGGTTCTCTTGAGCAAGCTGGAGATTTTTTGAAACAAGCCTACCCTCTACAGGGCACCAGCCCCCGCCATGCCTGGGCAGGCACACCTGGCCAGCACCACTCACCTGCTCCACCTGCATGCACACTGCCTTGTGAGGCCAAGCCGGCTTTCTAGTATGGGGTCTCAGCAGCAGGAGAGAACCTAGGGCCTTTAGGGAAAGCGTGTGCCTAACCAGCACTCACTGCATCTCATGTAGACACCTCTGGGGACAGGGAGCTCACTGTATTACTAGACAACTCTCCTCCATCAAAAGATAAAAGTATTTCTGTCCAGGTAGGATCACATCACTCCTTGGGCTTAACCCCCAGGGCTTCCCTTTGCATCCAGAATAAAGTCCCTGGCTCTCACCGTGCTGTACAGGTCTGATGAGCTCTGGCTCACCCACCCATCACCTTGCTCTGCCAACATGCCAAGCTCCTCCTCCTCTGTCTCTTCCACAGTGTGCTCTTCCCTGACTCCTACAAGGCTGGCTCCCTCTCAGGCTAGGTCCCAGGGTCAATGTCAACTTCTTGGTTGGCTTCTCAGCCATCCAACCTGAAATCAACCTGCCTCCCATTATTCTCTTTCTCGTTCATGGAATTTATCCCAGTGTGAAATTGTACTTAATGGCTCTCTTGGCCATCTTCCTGCTCTGCATCGTGGGGGTAGGAACTGGTTTCCTTCATCCATTGCTGCAACCTCAGCACCTGCAATAGCATTTGGCCCAAAATATATCTAATAGGTGCTTAATAAACATGTGATGGATGGACAGATGGATGGGTGGATGAATGAATAGACAACTGAGTAGATGGATGAACAGATGGATGAATGGATAGCTGGATAAAGGGATAGATGGACAGATGGATGGACGGATAAAAGGATGAATGGATGGATGGGTAGATGGGTGGGTGGATAGATGGACAGATTGATGTGTGGATGAATGGATGGATGAATAGACAGCTGAATAGATGAATGGATGGATGGAAGGGTGGATGGATGGATGGATGGATGAGTGGATGGATAGATGGATGGATGGATGGATGGATGGATGGATGGATGGATGGACAGCTGAGTAGATGGATGGATGGATGGATGAGTGGACAACTGGGGTGGATGGATAGATGGATGGATGGATGAGTGGATGGATGGATGGATGGATGGATGGACAGCTGAGTAGATGGATGGATGGATGGACAGCTGAGTAGATGGATGGATGGATGAGTGGATGGATGGACAGATGGATGAATGGACAACTGGGGTGGATGGATGGATGGATGGAGGGATGGAAGGATTCATGGGTGGGAGGATGGATGGATAAATGGACAAATGGATAGACAGTTTTGGAGAACTCATGAATAGATGAATGGATGGGTGGACAAATGGATGGACGGACTCGCAGGTGGGAGGATGGATGATGGATGAATGAATAGACAGTTGGATGGAGGACTCATAAATATATGGATGGGCAAATGGGTGGACAGAAAAATGGAGTGACAGGCATAAATGAATGCATGGATGAAACATTTGTTATTAATTCATGCTCTCATTCAGTGAATATTTCAAAGTATCTGCTGGAGACAAAATTCTAATCCTACCCATGGCAGACACAGAATTGGTCAACCCCTCACCCCAGGGCAGCCTTTCAAACATTGGAAAACTTGAAGCCACACCTTCCCTTCCCTCCAAGTGCCAAGGGGCCGGATCCCAGCAGTTGCTCATGACCTGTGCCCCCTCCACCCCACTCACCGCTTTTGCCTGGTCCCTAACATCATGCTGGTTTGGCCACTGTCGAGGGCCACAAGTGTTCCCTAAATGCTGTCCAATGTAAATGGGATAGTTCTCAAAAGCAAGGCTTATCAAGCTATCTGTGGTTAAGGACACATTCTTTTTGTTTCCAATTTGTCACAAACCAGTACTTTTGTAAAATACAATAAAAAATGAATGACTAGAAAAATGAAATAAAAAAGTATACATAATACAAGCCAAAATTTTATTAGATTCAACAACATAAAATTACCCAGAAAATTGCCACAAAGCTTCCTAAATGCTTGCTCTCAATTTCTGTACTTACCTCATCTCAAACTAGTAACCATGCAGGGACCACACTTTGCGCAGCTCACTGAGGAAGCAGCACGAGCCAGCGGACATTTCTGGGAGATGAGTGACGTTAGCACCTGTGAGCAGCTGTGCCCAAGGCCCCTGCTGCAGGCAGCTGTGCTGCAGCCTCCCAAGTGAGCAGGAAATAGCCCCCGGGCACCCCATGAACCAAGCCAGGCAGCCCCCGCCCAACCCCAGCGCTGGCCCAGTCCCTCCCACCTGTGTGGCCATGAAGCAGCAGTCAGAACACCCACCTTCAGGGTGCTTACGCTCTGCCTGGGGGAGGCAGAAGGTAAATAGTGTGAAGTACAGGAGGGCCTCTGCAGCTGACCACCCCCCTGACCTAATTTTCATAGACTGCCTGTGGGAAGTCTTTTGCTTTCTGTCTGCATACTGCCAGGCCCCGGAGGGCAGGGACAGGTGTTGCTGCTGAATCCCCAACCTCTGGCACACGATTGGTGCTCCAAGAACGTCTGACAAATGCCAGGAAGGACATTGGGAGGGGACTCAGGTAGAGAAGCAAAGAGGAAGAGAGGGAGGGAAGGAGGGAGAGTTTGCCATGGCTGGAAGTCCTTGGCTAGAACTCAGGGGAGAACCAACCACACCTTCAGGCAAGGCTGAGGTGGAAATTAGGATGGCAGTGTCCTCTGGGAAAACTCAGAAGACTTCACTGATCTTTCTGACCTTCGCCTGTCTTGCCTATGGAGGGATGGGACACACCCACACATCCCCAAGGATATTATAAACATGTAATCGGAGAAGTCACAAAAGGGATCTGGCCTTGAGGCTGGCACACAGAATGACTTGGCAAACATTAAAAGGAAAGAAAAATGTAGCAGCTTTGGAAAGAGACACAGCTTAAGTCTTATCAGTCATTTCCACTTTAGTGAGAAGTACCATCAGAAGCCTTCCTTGGGATCCCTGGGAGAGGACTGGAGTGCTGAACTGGGTCAGGGGTACCAAGGCAAACTCTGCCAGCCCCCTTCTCCCAGGATCATGATAGTGTCTGCAGGGACCATCCTCCCTCAGATAGGAAGGAGTCGAATGCCCCCGAGGATGGGGAGTTCACTCTCAGATGAAGAGAATGGAAAATGAGCAATGGCCAGTTTCTCTCAGCTTGGCTAGAAAGTTTCTGTTGCTTGTAGCATGTGCTTTTCTCCAAGAGGCATCCTCTTAAACGCATCTGTGCTTATTCTTGGTGCTGCCTGCACAGAAAGGATTAGCTTCTTTTTTAGCCCTGATACATCACAGCTCCTGCAGTTTGGGGGAGAGCACCAGGAAAGCTCTGCAGAGGGCTGGGGTGTGACCCTTGTTGCCAAGAGACCCGTTATTCCTTCATGCAGCCTCCTACGTGCTTACCTGCACACTCCTGCACACACAGACGTGCATATATGCTGGTGTGTACATGTGCACACAGGCACCCTCATACATGTACATGTACACATGTGTACACACATACACAGATGCTGCTTGGAAAGGAAACAAAGGGTTAACAAATGTCTGCTGAGTTTCTGCCGACAGAAGACTCTGCAAGCCTGCAGGAAATGTAACAGGAGTCCTCGGCTGGAACAAGAGAGAAGACAGGGAAGGAAGCTCTGTTCTGTGCCTGCTGTGGTGGAGACCCTCTGCAGACCTAGATTCATATTTGACAAGCTTCTTGCTCTGTGAAGAAAGGTTAGGTCAGACAGTAGTGCACTGTGGCCACCAGGGCACTTACACCCCACCCATCTCATTAGGCAACTTTGTCAGAGAGGAATGGTGTTCCACCTGATCATGCCCTAACCCTGAAAAGAGGAAATACATATCTTAGATTTCACACACACACACACACACACACACACACACCTCCAAAGGCTACAACCATCCATCTCCAGTAACACGAGATGTCCTTGAAGGCCCTGCAGTGAGATGGCCCAGGCTCCAGCCCCTGATCAGTATCTCAGGACCAAAGGAGAAAGTCCCACCAGGACAGAGAAAAGCCAACAGCCAGGCAAGGTGGAAATAAAGACCCCCCCACACACACAGAGTGACACGGAGCCATCAGAAGGCCTGGTACCAGCTCAAAGGATGCCCAGGAGCCAAACCTGGGACAACCAGAGCAGAAAAATAAATAATGATAATAACAGATTATAGCCCATGAGGGCCAGTAAACCACAAGTCCATACATATACAATATGAATATGATAAATGATTATAATACTGATGTTATTAATGTCAATATAATATATACTATTATTTTTATTAATAAATGTAATAAAATTTAATTGGTGAAATAAACGAATGTAATAAATACTAGTATGATAAATTTAATAAAGGAAAGAGAGGATAAGAGAGGCCTTTCTGGTGGTAAGATCTGCTAACAAGGGCAGCAGGAACGCTGCAGCCAGGAAATCACCAACCTGCGCCAGAGCTGGTGGGCAAAGGCTGCTTAGGAGTAAACATCTACCATCTCATGAGTCACTGCACAAGTTACCTACTAATTATAGAAGGGAAACTGTGCTTTATAGTAAGTAAAGAAACCTGGTTGATGCCACTTTAACCAAGTGACCAAGTTAGCATCCCTGCTATGGTCTGGAAGCTTGGCCACCCCAAATCTCATGGTGGAATCTGATCCCCAGGGTTGGAGGTGGGGCCCCGCTGGAGGCTTGGGCCAAGGGCAGGTTCCTCATGAAGGGCAGTGTGAGAGAGCTCCTGCTTTGCTGGTTCCCTCCAGAGCTGGTTGTTAGAAAGAGCCCTGCCCCTCCTCCACCCCTCTCTTGCCAGGTGATCTCAGCACACGGCTGCCCTTCTCCACCAGAGCAGAGCAGCCTGAGGCCCTCCCCAGAAGCAGGTGCTGGCACCGCAGTCCTTACGAGAAGTGTGCAGCCTGCAGAACCATGAGCTGAAGCAACCTCTTCTCTTTATAAGCTACCCAGCCTCAGATGTCCCTTACAGCAACACAGGCTAAGACTGTCCCAGCATTGAGACCAGCAGCATAAGGCACCTCGCGACGTGGGGTACCGAGGGGGACAAGCACCACGTCGGTGGCCTCCTGCCAACATGCACGTCTGAACACGAGGGACCGTGGGAAACCCAAGTCAAGGGACATCACAACTTAACTACGTATTCGCTTCTAAAAATGCCAAAGCCAAAAATCCCAGAGAAAGGCTGGGTGCAGACTGAGGAGACTAGAGAGACTCTGGGCAAATTCAGAAGACATCACTAGAGGAGAGACTAGAGAGAGGAGGACCAGTGTCGGACTCGGCCCCCGACAAGGAAAACCACAAGTACAAACAGCACCACTGCAAGTGCAGGAATAGAAACAGAGAGAGAGGGAGCAAGCTCAGGGTGGGGGTAGCGAGGCAAATTGGACAGTGTGAGCAATGGTTGAATTTAGCTGCAGAGGACACAGAATTCCTTGTATTTTATATTATTCTTACAGCTTTGATACAGACTTGAAATTACATCAAAATTAAAAGTTATAAAACCCTCCAGAGGCACATTGCATCCAGAGGTCCCCAAGACCACCCTCAAATTCAGTGACTTGCTGGGAGGGCCCACAGCGCTCAGAGGAGCCGTCATACTCAGAGTCACGGTTTATTGCAGACTAGACCCAGCACGGCAGACAGGCCCTTAGGGCAGAGCCAGGAGAGACCAAGCACAGGCCCCAACTGGCCAGCCCCTATGGAGCCGTGCACACAGTGCTTGCTTCTTCCAACAGGCGTGAAGTGTTGCCAGCCAGGGAACCCCAACCAAGCCTTAGTGTCCAGCGTTTTGAGTGGGAATTGATCACCAGACATGGCTGCCTGCTGGCGTGGCCCACTTTAGCCACACCCTAAATCACACTGTTAGACAGTCCAGTGTGACCCAAGGGTCCCAGGCAATAAACACACTCTTACCAGGCAGGACATTCCAGAGTCCCAGAGGTCACCTCCCAGGTGCCAGGAAAGAGCTGGACCTTTTCTTGGAACATCCAGGGCCTGCTGAGTCAGTGCTGCTCTCACACGCAGTGAGCAAACGAGCTGGGACAAGTCAGCAGCAGAGTGGCAGAAGCCCAGGGCCTGGGGAGAGGCGGCAATGAGTGCTCTAAAGACTGTCAAGGAGCGGCGAGGGCCGCAAGGCCAGGAGAGCTGGGCTCCCATCCAAACATCTGATTAACACCTGCTGAGCCTTGGGATGTGCCCGTTCTAGGCACAGTGAAGCTCGGGGTCTTGGGGAGAGACAGATGATCCGTGTGGAAGCAAACAGCTGCACCTGGCTCCACTCCAGCTCTGCCCCATGGAAGGAGCCCACCCCATGCCTCCCCGCACTTGGACCTGCTCTAGATGGGAAGGGAAGCGTCAGGAGGCCCCAGACTGCCCCTGCCTCAGACCACCACCGCTGCTTCAGTACGGGACCGTGAGAATCGAGCCCGTTTATCCTCCAGAACAAACTAAACAGCAGCCAACTGCAGGGGTGCAACAGGGGAGTCCTGCACCCCGTGGTCCACCTGACTTGGCTGGGGTTCACTCACTCATTCCACCTCTGGTCCCCCTGCAGGACCCTTAGGGTGGGACTAGAAAGCACCAAGCCATGGGTCCAAGGGCTTGTCAACCATCACAGAATGTTCCAGTCAGTAGGACATGGCTGTGCAGCTTTAATAAGGGGACATCACTCCAGGTCACATCTGCACCAGGTGTCTCTGATCTCTGCATCTAACCAACGGAACCAACATGCTCACAGCAGCAGCTCTCCAAGCACATGGGTCACGCTGATCTCTTACCAGCTGAAACCCCCATGGTTAATGCCCCATTATTAGGGTCCCATTTCATAGGTCAGGAGATGGAAGCCCAGAGACAGTGACCAGAGTGGGGTCACCAGCTGTGTCCCTCTTCCCCCCGCTGCCACTCTCACCTGCTCTGCAGAATGCATGTGGTGCATGAGATTCTGTCTGCAGGTCCAGCCCACCTGGTTGGGGCTGACCCTGCTAGGTGCTGTGACCACCATGAGTGAGGCGGGAGGGCGACACCAACCGTGTTTACACGGAGCACGTGGCCCAGTGGGGAAGAACAAAGCACCTGGGTGCACTTGCCAATCTGGGTGCAGATTGTGATAATGGCCCCGAAGGGAAAGGACATGGTGTTATGCGAAGGTGACAGGAGCACCTGTGATTTCAACAGTGGCTGGAGGGTCATGGCGGGAGCAGGAGTGACCAGGCAGGGAAACCACTGCAGACACTGAGGACTCTGTTGGGTTTTTGAGAGGAGAACCAAAATAGGGTTCCCCCTTTCCCTGGCTGAGCTCTGAGAGACAGCAGAGCCCTCCCCCCACTCCTGCAGAGGCGGGGCTGACAGAAATGTCCCCAGAGCAGACATCGGAGGGCCCCCCAACCGGGCAAAGGCAAACCCAGGGGAGACCCCTAGGAAGGGTTAGAAAGGTTGCTCCATGTCTCTCCAAACCCTAAGATAAGTCTCACCCTCACCCCGTGAGCAGGGGTCCTGTGCAAACGCCCTCACACACATTGGGAAAGCCCCAAGAGGGAGCTTCTGGGGGAGTTGGCCCCCAGATCAAAAAGAAGCAGCCCCACCTCCGTCCAGGTGGTGCAAGGAAGGGGTGAGGATGGGCTGGCAGGGAGCAGGGCCAGGCAGGCCCAGGAAGGAGCTGAGCTTTCATCCCAGAGCAAGGGGACCATCACAAGCCGAGAGGCAGAGCAGTGTCAGGATCCCCTGCACACCTCCAAAAGGTGATCTTGCCACCATGCAGGGAACTGGTTGGAGGAACCAGACAGAGGGACAGTTTGGAGGCTGTGGCAACATCCAGGCCAGCGGCAGTGATGGCCACAGCAATGGGGAGTGGGGTGGGGCCCGAGAGACCCAATCCCGGCCACTCCACCCCAGGAAGGGTGGCTGCACGCTCTCCCACCACTGCCACTGAGCAGCCCCCAACACAGGTGGGTAGAGCAGCTATTAAAGGGAAGAAGGAGCAGATTCTTAATGACGTGGAGACTGACAGAGACCCTGCCCCAGGCCGGCAGGTGCAGAGGGGAAGTTTCCAATAGTTCGTCCCACTGGGTTTTATGACACTGGCTTTGGGCACAGACCATGGAGATTTCTGCCAGGGTCCCACGCAGTATCCAAATTGACATCGGAGAGAGAAAGGAGAGGAAAATTGGCCTTTTCCAGTAACAAAAACAATACATCTCAAAGTTGCTTTGGAGAAGACTGAAGAATCAGGAGGGAATTCAGTCCTTACAGTGCGAAATGTTCTGTTAAATTACTAAAAGGAAAGATTCAGGTTTCTTTGAACCTGAAAGATATAGTAATTACTGAACCAGAACTCACGGCAGGAGATGTTTTATGGAACCTAATTAAAGCTAAGCGGGAGGAGAGAGTCCTCACCACGAAAAAGAATACATCAGCAAGAGCTGAGTGAGCACAGCAGAGGGACGTGATAAGGAGGCAGCCCTCTGGGGGCCTGACACGTCCTGCCCATGTGGGGGCCAAGCTGGGCAAAGATGAGGGGATGGTGCCACTCCAGAACCCCACAGGAGGCCAAGACTGCTAAAAATGCAGGGCTTGCAAGCGCCCTCCGCATGCCAGCAGGCCCTGGTGTGGGCTGGTCTTGTGCACACACACATACACGGGACTCAAACTCGTGTGCGTGCATGTACACATGTGCACATGTGGATACACATGGGCATCCATCCACAGCACGTGTGTGCACACACTTGTGCCCATGACCATACACAGGCTTTTGCTCACATGTGCTCACACACAGATAGCTCCTCCGCTCTTCAGCCGGTCCTGGGAATGCAGCCCCTGTCTTCCCGATCCATCCTCCAGCACTCTGGAGGGCCCTGCTCATCACCAGCAGAAAGGTCGCAATACACACCCGGTAGTTTATCTTCCATTTCCCTTGCTGCTCTGCTGTGAGCCGGGCTGGTATTCTGCGTGAGCAAGTGCCAGAAGAAACCAGAACAAAGCAAAACCCTCTTCACCCAGATAAAAATAATTGGTCTTCGTCAGGTTTTCTAGAAAACCAAGCATGAGATGAGGATTAAAGTGCCTAAGGCTTCATCCTGGAGGCACAAACCCTGGCCAGCCAGGATGGAAGGAAAGGGACAGCCAGCCAAGGAGGAAAAGGAGGGGCAGGGTGGAGCGGGCAGCACACACCAGCCCCGCAGACCTGGTGGTGCTTTAGCTCGAGGAGTAACTGAGCTCGCAGGGATTCCCTGCTAAGGAGGCAGCTGGAGGTGTCACCGGCCCAGGTGGTCCAGTTTCCCCTATCAAAGGTCAACCTCCAGCTCTGAACCCAACATGCTGTAAAGGGTGTCAAATCCCATCCTGCAGTGGGGCTTTCATCCAAAGTCAGAGTGGTGGAAGGAGCCAGAAATCTCTGACAACTACCTGGCCAGCCTGGCTGGTGGCAGCAGCAGGCAAAAGGGAGCATCTCCCAGCCCCGGGGCCAGGGAAAGCTGACCCCCAGGACGGCAACACAGTCTAGATTTGTGTCCAATACACATAGTCTGCCGGAAACACGTGTGAGCCACCCCTGTGCCGCACACCTCTAGGGGTCCCAGCTCACACTCTCCAGGGTGATCCGCGTCCTCACTGAGCCCCTGCACATCCACTCAGGGACCACCTGGCTGGGCCTGGCTCCTGGCCGCCCCTCCGAGACCAAGCCATCTCCACGCATCTTCCTATTCCTGGAGACACAGACACGGCTGTGAAACGGCTGACAGGACACGGGCAGATGGAAGGAAGGAGATGGTGGGGTGTAAATGACCAGAGGTTTCCAAGAGCCGGGGCCCTAGCACAATGCATGTGCTCACCAGCTGAGCCTCAGAGACGAGCTCCACACCGGATTCAGCTAGATGAAGACTCCTCTGGGGCCCAGCGCTCTGCACATGGAGAGAAGGGGCGGAGGGTGCCTCCCACAGCAGGGAGTGAAGACCCCGGCTCGCTGTGGGGTCCTCAATGGAGAGGGCAGCCTGCATTCTTCACAGAGAGGGGGCCATGACCTGAGACCAGCGGGGGATGGGAGATGGCCCTTCCCCTGGCCAGAGGGGTCTGATCCTCCCCAGAGGAATCGCCCACGGAGTCATGTGAGCCCCGACCTCTGGGCCTTAGACTCCCTTATCCCCGTCCACTGGACGCACACTCACTCACACTCACATATATATGCACTCACATGCACCCTCACACACACTCACATTCGCTCACACACTTATTCATACACACACACTTGCACTCACAGACACACTCTCACAGCCACTCACACACACATTCACAGACACACACATAGACACACTCAACCACACACACACATACATCACACATTCATACAGACACATGCGCACTCACACTGACACACTCACGCACACATACACACACACTCACACTCACACACATTCATACTAACTCACACATACAGACATACACTCTCACGCTTCACAGACACAGCCACTCACACACATTCACACACGTACACTCTCACACATACATTCACATACATGTACACACACTCTCACACAGACACATATTCAGACATTCACACTCTCACTCACACACACTCTCTCTGTCGGGGAAGCCCGGGAGTGATGCCGGGAATGATTAGGGCGGTGGCCTAAGCACCTCACCCTCTTACCTTCTCTTTCGTCTGCCACAATCAAAAACCACCCAAGTCCCTGGCCTCTCCTCAGCGAACTTCTCACAGTGACAGACATCTAAATATCTGCCGGCGCCACGTGATACTCCTAAAAATGCCAAGCCCATTGGGTTGGACACCAAGAATTTAAAAGAAAATGAGTGAGTCTAATTCAAACATCTCTGTTCTGTGCCGGAGCCTCTGGTAAGCAGAGGAAACAGGACGCCCCTCCTCAGAAGAGGCCAGCGCTTCCCAATGCCTAATAGCTGAGCCTCCCACGCCCCAGCAAGCACCTCTCCTAGCAAAAGAGAAATGAGGGGACCTCCCAGCCAGGAACTGTGATCTGGTTATTGCTATTCCTTCTTTCTATCTGTCCACCCACTCACCCATCCATCTTCCCATGCACCCAGCCAGCCTTCTCTCCCCCTTTTATCTACCTGTCCTTCTGTTCATCACTCGACAGATCCATCCACCCATCCATTCACCTTCCCATCCACCCACCTATCTACCCACCCACTTACCCATCCACCTGTCTACCCACCCACCTATCTACCCACCCACTTACCCATCCACCTGTCTACCCATCTACTGACTCATCCACCTATCTACCCACCCACCCACTCATCCCAACTTGGATGGGCTTCAAGAGCCTTTAGGAGTGATTCCTTCCCAGAGAGTTTGCCTGTGGACTGGCCACTCCCACAGCACCTGGCTGTGTAGGAGATTCACCCAATGTAAACAGTAATTTGCTCTGTGTGCTTGGAACCCACGCTACAAATAAGGAAACAATGTTAAAAATATAAGACTAGACCCTGAGATTCATTTTTTTTCAGAAAAACATTGAGCGTTTTTACACAACTCATCAATAAAATAGTTGCTTGATGTACATCCTCCAAACTTCTGTGCAGTCCAGCCCTTGCAAGCCTGTCACAGCATTTGTGAAGCCCAGATCTTCCTGGGGGCAGATTATTAGGAAAACACTAAGATCTGGTCAGAGACCTCCCCCCATTTCCAGCAGGTCACCCTGCAGACTTCGTCCTCACTGGGTCCTTTCTTGTCCCTCTTCATGTGCCCCCCAGCAAGGCCTAAACTTCAGACCATAACACTTCATTCCTCCAAAGGGGCAGCCCCCTGACAGCCATTGACTGAACAATTGTAGGGGGTTAAGAGGTGAAGTCACCACGCCCCCAGGAACACAGGAATAATTCAAGCAACTGAGGAGAACGGTCAGACGCTGCTCTGTATGGATAATTCTGAGGCCAGACAACCAAACTTTCATACGTCTTTTAACAAAAATCAACGTAAGTATCATTCAAGTTGCCTCTTTAAGTTTGGAAGGTTGGGACTTAGCCAGAGAGGAGCAAAAGAAGCCGACCTCCAGGATGCCCCATTCTGGGGGGGGGGGGGGGAGTGTCCATTTTAAGGGATCAGAATTATTCAGACAAACCCGCCCCAGCTTTGTACCAACTCCCTCTCACCACTTTCCCAAAAGTAGCAAAATTAACTGACCTAAATATCTAGACTCTCTTCATCTCTCTTTCAGCAACTTGGATGGGCTTCAAGAGCCTTTCAGAATGGATTTGATGTAAGGCTGCTCTATTTCATTATCGATTTTGGTTGCAGTGTAAAACAAGAAGTTTATGTCCACATTTAGAACGTAAACGCTGCTGCGCGACCTAGATCCTGCGCTGTGCAGTCTTGGAAAACATTTTCCTGCTGACTTTCAGGCATTGCAGTGAATGTGACTCAGACAGACCAGGCCCGGACCCTCCCTTCATCACTGTCACACAGCCTCCGGCTGTAAACGCTGGCAAAATGACCTCCCACCATTGAAAACAAAGGCATTTGGAATCTTCCCCCAACCAGAGCCACCCCCCTCATTCTCACGGTGGGAACCATGATCCCAGGGGAGTGTCCTCCCACACATGAAGGCCATAAGGGTTGGTCTTTACCCACCTGGGGTTTTTCCTGTCTGACAACAAGTGATGCTTTTCACAAGTGGCCGTCAAGCGTGTCCTGCCCCACACGGGGTGCTGGATTTGTCTCCTCCAAGTTTCCTAAAGGGAAAGAAGTTTGAATCATCTATATACCCATTTTCTTTCAGAAAAAAAAAAAAGAAGTCTAAATAATACTTTTGGTTTTCACGTTCAATGTGTTAAAACTAGATGTCAATCCCCATTTTCCTAAAGGACCATATGCAAATGGTTGAGACCTAGGGTCTGTGTGGGAACCTCTCTGCCCCAGACACCGGCGGTGTGTAATGCATGTGACCATGTGGTTATAAAACTTTATTTACACCTTGGGCAGATGTGGGCTGTGGGCTGCTGTTTGCTTCCCCCTATATTAAGGCCATAGTAAAAGTGGTGACATGTCATCAAAGAGAGGTGATTTCTAGGGCGTTTCTAGTTTCAGAAAGAGTGGTTTGTGCAGCCAGACCACAATTCAATGGGAACTTCTCTTCCTATGAGAACTGGATTTCATATCTCTGAATACTCAATGAGAACTTCAGTAAGGATTTTTCTGTTTCTCCTATGATTCAGCCTCCTTAAATTTTGCTTCACCAACTTGACAACTAGAATCAAAGACTGCTAAGAAGGCAGGGGCCCGCACCTGTAACCCTAGCACTGTGGGAGGCTGAGGCAGGTGGATGGCTTGAGCTCAGAAGTTTGAGACCAGCCTGAGCAAGAGTGAGACCCCATCTCTAAAAATAGCCGGGCATTGTGGTGGGTACCTATAGTCCCAGCCTACTCAGGAATCTGGGGAGGCAGGAGGATTGCTTGAGCTCAGAAGTTTGAGACCAGCCTGAGCAAGAGTGAGACCCCATCCTAAAAATAGCCGGGCATTGTGGTGGGTACCTATAGTCCCAGCCTACTCAGGAATCTGGGGAGGCAGAAGGATTGCTTGAGCCCAAGAGTTTGAGGTGCTGTGAGCTGGGACACCACACTGTACCTAGGATGACAGAGTGAGACTCTGTCTAAAAAAAAAAAACTACTAGGAAGAAGAAACTTCTAAGATACCAGTGGTGATCCTTCTAAAGCTCAGCCCAGGACACCCTCCTGGGGACAGAGAAGGAAGTAAGTTGGTCCCCTGCACTAGGTTCTGGACTACCCCCGGCACCGTGGTGCTGATCACCTCAGAACACAACTGGGGGGAAATACAGAAAGATCAGAGACAGCTGGGCTGAGGGGCTTCTTCACGAAGCTGCAGCTCGATTGTCGAGCTCAGTCCTCCCGTAATTAAACACCTTAGCAGCTAATTGACCTCAGCAATTTTTAAGAAAAGACTAGATTCAATTTCTACTCCTTTAAAATGCAATCTAGACAATTTATGAAAAGAAACCAAATATACTGCAGCTATGAGTACCTTTTTTCTTACCACATCCTTCCTTAAAAGCACTTGGAGCAGTAAAAATATTCTTAAATCAAAGAGAATGCTGTACTTAATAAAATGAACGTCAGCATAATTAATCCAGTGACTCCTTAGTTATTATAAAGGGTGAGTGAAGAGCTCTGTCTGCCTATTAGACTTCCTGCTGGACGAACCTCTGCTGATTAAGAAGGAAGAGGATCAAGTGGACAAAGTGGTCTCCGGACCCCAGCGTTGAGCCTACTGCTCACGTGGAAAAACACGCAGGGCTTAAGCAGAAAAGGCAACCACTGAGGAGACTGAGGCTGACGGTGACGGCCTCTGGGAGGAGTGAAGACAGGCAGACCATGACCAGGGTCACCAAATCAAGTGCACGGTTGCCATGGAAGTTTCCAGAAGAGGTATAAGGAGCTGACAGAGAATCTGTAAACCAGGAAAGGCAGAGGCACTGGAGGGAGCCAGTTCAGCTGGAATCCCCATACATAAGGCCTTTCTTATTAGCACAAATGAGTCTGTACAAAAACCACACGCACATCAGAAACACCAGACACAGCCAGCCCACACTGGGCCACAAACACAGCACAAGCAAATGCACACACAGACCAAGTGCGGACACACACCCTACACAGTCAGGGACCCCACGCACACACAGACCAAGTGCGAACACACACCCCACACAGTCACGGACCCCACGCACACACAGACCAAGTGGGGACACACACCCCACACAGTCACGGACCCCACGCACACACAAACCAAGTGCAAACACATGCCCCACACAGTCACGGACCCCACGCACACACAGACCAAGTGCGGACACACACCTCACACAGTCATGGACCACACGCACACAGAAGTGCACCCACCCAAAATGCACACAGACACACTTGTTTCTGGTGACACAACACACACAGAGGGGCCTCCAGAGCTGACCACCTCCCTGTACTGACCACCTCCTTAAGTTGGCTGCAGCCACGTGTGTGTTCCTGGCGGCGGGGAGCACAGCATGGTTCAGCAGCACCCAGGGCCTCTGTCAGAACATGTTTGCAGCTTGTTAGAAGTGCCAACCTCTGAACCTCACCTCTGGTGACAGGAACCGGAGCCAGGGGAGCTAAATATTATTGCACTGCACTGAGGTCTCTGGGGCTGGACAGAGCTGGAGTCACCACCAGCCCTGTAGGAAGAAAACAGCCTCTTAGAAAGGTCTGAAATTCTGCCTGGTTTTGATTCTGGTGTATTCCCTCATGGGGGACCCTTAACTGTCCCAAATCCCAGTTTTCCTATGCATGAAATGGGGGTGACCCCTGCCTCCCCGACAGGTTAATGATGGCCTAACAAGACAGCCAGCGCAGCCCCTGGGTTCAGAGTCTGGCATGGGGTGGGAGGTAAGCCGCTGATGGCGTTTGTTATTAAGGATAATGATCTCTGCGTGTTGCAAATGGCTGCAGAAAACCAAGTTCCTAGTCTGGAAAATGAGGACTAGAAAATTGGCTTGCTTTTACCTGAAAATGTTCCAAATTGTGGATGGGGACAGGAAAGAGGGAGAGAGAGGCAGGGAGGCAGCAAGGAGGCTGCAAGTGAGTTAATGCCGTGGGGGAGTCGCCCAAGAGAAGAGCCAGCCCACAGGGAGCTTAACGAGCCAGGGGCAGGTGACAAGTCTGTCTCGGAGCTCTCCAGAGGCACCCCACTCCCCAAAGAGCCAGCGCCAAGAAAAAAGCCACATATAGACAGGCTAAACCCAAATGGTCCCAAAAGTAGAGGGAGGGGGCCCAGGGTAGAAGCCATAGTGGGTAGGAAAGGGGAACAGGGAAGGGAACTTAGGAAACGTCCCCCTCTTTGCTGTGGGTTGGCTCAGGGGAAAGGTCCCCAAAGTGTGGGATATAAAAGGTCCAGAGAGGACTCAGGGGCCTAGACTTTCTCTAAATCACCCTGGATCCCACGCAGAGAGAGCTCAAGGGACTGGGGAAGCTAGGTTTCTAACAGGGTTTTAATGGTAGCGTCTGTCTTCGCCATCTCTAACCAGTGCAGATAGTTAACTCTGTCCTTAATGAAAGAGAGAAGAGGAGGTTGGGGGAGGGAGAATGAGGGAGGGGGAGGAGGGGAAAGAAGAAAAGGAAAAACAAAACAAAGCTGCTGTCCTGGAAGAGCCAGTATCTGCTGCAGTTATGAGTTTAAAAAATGTCGTTTTATCTTCATTAATTTTGTTTTTACAAGTTATCTATTTCTAGAAAAGAACTATTTCTGATGTTATCATTTAGCAGTAGCAGACGATGTTGACAGCGGCTGGCCCTCGGCCAACTCTTTCAGGATCAGGCACACGTTACAGAGGCTGACTCCACCCTGGTCCAACGAGGTGGGAGGCCAGGGCAACATGGGGTATAGCTCGTGCTACCCCAGGAAAGGGTGATGCTGGGGAATCCTGGGAGTGTGGATGCAGAGAACCACGGGCTCCCTCCACCTGCTGAGTGGGGTAGGAAGGCTCCGGGTTCTTCTGTTAACACATACACTCCTGCCAGCCCTGAGTGAGGCAGAAAGGACAGGTGTGTCCTAGAGCCTGCAGCCACAGCAGGCGTGTCCCTCCTTAACAGAAAGAACTTCCTGCTTGTTCTTGCAAGCTCAGACTGGAATGTGTGTCTTCAGGCTTCCCAGTTGTTCCTTACTCCATTTAGTATCCTGTGATGACCTCCTCTCTGCAAGGGGCCCCAATCTACTGGAACCTGCTGAATCTACAGAATTGACAGCTTAGGAAACAAGGGTTGGGCTCAGCTTGGCGATTCGGGGATAATGGACAAGGAAGCAACAGAAATGCATTCAGATACTCTAACTGCCATGCTCCTGCTTAGGATTCCTTTCCTGGGACCTCTACAAAGACTTCAATGGAAAATCATCAGTTTAGGGGGAAAAAACAGCTTATGCTTGAAAAAGGTCCTTGGGTCCTTGGGCTGGGTCAGATTCACAAGCCAAACCAAAGGCAACCTGGGAAGCAAATGAACTGGGGACCCTGCCCTGGCCCCCAGTCTCCCCCACGCCACCTGTCCACACCACTACAGTTGCCACAGTACCTGCCTTGGCCTCCACACCATCATGCCCCAGCTGTCCACCCACCACAGGTGCTACGAACCCTGCCGCCCTGAGCCAGGCCTCACCCAACATCCTGGTCACTGTCACCCCACTCCAGCTGTGCCCTAAGAGTCACCAAGGCTGGGCAGGAGCCCAAGTCCCTGAGGAACAGTGGAAGAAGAACACCAGGCCTCATGGTCCCTGGCAGAGCCCTGCTGACCCGATTTGGAACACAGGGATAGTTCCCTGGATGCCTAGAGGCTCTTTCCTCCAAATGACAGTGATTGTTTTCAGGTGAGGGACACAGGCTGACTTAAGGACACTTCTTAGTCAGCTAGGAACACAACCTGAACCTGCTCAACCATGCTAGGGGACGTTTTGGCTCCTGGAACTGACAATTCCGGGACAGATCTGAGCTTGCTGGTCCCTGGCACGCGAACAATGTCCTCAGGATTCGATTCCCCTCTCTGCTGTTCAGCTCTCCCCACCCGCCCCTCACTGGCGCCATTCCCAGACGGACTCACTCCTTGAGACGGTCTCTGATGCTGCAGGCCACATTCCACTAGTTTCAGGATCAGAATAAAGAGATTTTTCTCTTCCAAATGACTCCAGCAAAAGTCTTAGACTGAAGCTCATTGGGAAAACATGGGTCAGGCATTCCATTACCCTGCAGAGCCCAGTACGTGGCCAAGCCTGGCTGGGTACTGTACCTACTCCTGGGTGGGCCAGGAGGCAGGAGGGGCTGCCCAGCCCATGAGATCCAAACTGATAGGAAAAATAACCAGGGTTGTTTTAGCAGAAGAGGAGGGGTACAGATGCCAGAGAAGCCAAGCAGCAGAGGAGCCTGGCTGGCTGTGGTGCAGAAGGGGGTGCAGGAAACCAGAGCACTGTGAGGCCTCAGCATAGCCAAGCAGGGAGCTCGAGGACCCCAGGCCAGGAGGCTGCCGGTGACAGGGCTGGAGCAGCTCACACAGAGCTCTGCTCGGCACTTAGACACAGCTCTCTAAGCAGCTTTAGAGAAAATACCCCAGCGTCTACAAGACCAAATAACTCTACAGTGTTCAGCTACTCGAAACCAACACCACAGAGCCCATTCAACTGTTAAAATGGCATTCAATAAAAGCTTCAGATGGGCACCATGGCCACAGCAGGAAGGAGGAGAAATTGCCTCGCCCTCCCAGAGGCGGTATTCCCGGCCTGTGGTGGAGGGGCCTTCCTCTTAGCTTCCTTCAGTCCGTTGCACATTCCTGCCTATCCCATCCTGGGCACAGAGCACCAGACCCCGGGAAAAGCACCCAGCACAGGCTGGCACAGGCTATGCAGGGGTCTCTTGCACACCTGGTGTCAGAGGAGGGTTACCTGCTTCTCAGGAGTACCCACAGGTCTGTCCTTGGGTAAGAGAAATTGCCATAGGCTGCTTACAGAAATCTTTATCCAATTATTTTCTTTTGTGAGAAACCACCCTATTTATCTTTGTGGTAAGCATTTCTTTTCCTAAGTGGAACCTCACTTTATTATAAAAATCATTGTTACCAAATAATATTGCCTTTTGTCTACTACAAAGAATTTATATGTCATTTGAAGCTCAGAAATACTATTAAGTAGAAGGTGGTGGTGACTGCGATGTGTCATGGTTGGGTTAGGGTTAGGTGACAAGAGTGTGGTTGTGATGAGAGTGTGGTGGTGCTGATGGCTGGGGAGGTGGTGATGGTAGGTCAGAATTGTGGCAGTGGTGGCTGGTGTCATGGTAATATGATGGCAGTGGTGGACAATGATGGTAATGGTAAATGGAAATGATGGTGGAAGAGCTAGATGACAATAATGGTTGAAGTGTGGCAATGTTGATGATGATGTTGGCAGCAATGGTGATGATGCTGATGATGGTGGTGACAATGGTGGTGGTGATGGTGATGTGATGATGCTGATGATGGTGGTGACAATGGTGGTGGTGATGGTGATGTGATGATGCTGATGTGATGATGCTGATGATGGTGGTGACAATGGTGATGGTGATGTGATGATGGTTGTGACAATGGTGGTGACAATGGTGGTGGTGGTGGTGATGGTGATGTGATGATGCTGATGATGGTGGTGACAATGGTGGTGGTGATGGTGATGTGATGATGCTGATGATGGTGGTGACAATGGTGGTGGTGATGGTGATGTGATGATGCTGATGATGGTGGTGACAATTGTGGTGGTGATGGTGAT
>CAUYPK010166804.1:0-47917 GCA_963574355.1 Loris lydekkerianus
ATTGCAGCCCTATTCATAATTGCTAAATCATGGAAAAAGCCCAAATGCCCATCGATACACAGTTGGATTAATAAATTGTGGTATATGTACACCATGGAATATTATGCAGCCTTAAAGAAAGATGGAGACTTTACCTCTTTCATGTTTATATGGATGGAGCTGGAACATATTCTTCTTAGTGAAGTATCTCAAGAATGGAAGAAAAGTATCCAATGTACTGAGTCCTACTATGACACTAATTTAGGGCTTTCACATGAAAGCTATAACCCACGAATAGGGGGAAGGGGGAAAGGGAAGGGAGGGATGGGGGAAGTGGGATTACACCTGCGGTGCATCTTACAAGAGTATATGTGAAACTTAGTAAATGTGGAATGTAAATGTCTTAACACAATAACTAAGAAAATGCCAGGAAGGCTAAGTTAACCAGTGTGATGAAAATGTGTCAAACGGTCTATGAAACTAGTGTATGGTTCCCCATGATCATATTAATGTACACAGCTATGATTTGATAAAAAAAAAAAAAAAGAAAGAAAGAAAGAAAGAAAGGAAGAAAGAAAACAGAAACTGAAGGCACACTGTAGGGTCCTGAGCTTCATCTTGAACCAGGCAGGGATGGGCAGCCCTGTGGGAGGGCACAGTAATAAGGAAGGGTCACATTTCACACTGAACCTTCATCCCAGTGTTGGCAAAAACAGTGCTGTTCCCAAAAGGACTCTGAGTTCACACGGCCCAGAGGTGGAATCTGATGTGGACCTGGGCACCGATGACAATGCAGGCACTGCTGTTTGCTGCCTAAGTGCCTCCCAGGGGCCTGGAATCAACTGTCCTGCAGGCCAGCCTGTGCCTTCATTGCCAGCACCTTAAGCACGAACAGGCTCCTGGTATCCCCCTACTCACAGAGCCATTCTATGCCTCTCATCCCAGCATCCCCCATCCAACTTCAAAGCTATTCGGGTCAGCTTGGCCCCAGCCTGAAGTCATGGACTGCGATCCCAACCCTTCTTTACCTTCTTGACCTCAGGCTTAGGACTTCTTAGGCATGACCCTCAACCACAGCCACTGAACCACACTTCTGCATCTCCTGGTGTTCTGGGCATTCCCAGGAGACCCCTACGCTGGACCATCGGAGCTGAACTGGCCCCCGCCCTACAGACGTGGCCAGGGACAATGAGATCCTGAACCCCGAGCACACTCTTCTCCTCCCCAAACCTCTGTTGCTCATCTGGAACATTCCTCTTGTACCTGGTCCACCCATCATCAGAAGTATTGAATGGGAAAATCCCTTCTACTTGCTGCAGAGTCCAGAGTTGTGGTTTGTTTTGGGTTTTTTTTTCTTCAAGAACACAGACCATTTTCATATAGCTTGCGTTTGGCTTCCCAGATGTTCTGTAAGGGGGTCTATAAAAAGAAAACTACAGACGATTAGCGACATCATATTCTTCCACCTCATGTCCAATTCACTTGAAGAGTCTACTCACGCCTCTCTCTGCTTTCATGCTTCCAAGACTGCCATAATTTGCCCCAGAGACAACAAAGGGGCATGAGTTATTAGCTCTGTTTTCTACTTGAGGAAATCATGTCTCTGAGAAATAAAAAGGCTCACCCGTGTCGCTGAAGGGGTGGTAGGAAGCAGAGCCAAGCCGCTTGCTCTCCTCCTCCGGACGCGAGCTCTTCCTACCACCCCCATCCTGCCTGCGAAAGCACTTTTACTGCTGTCTGTCGACAGTCACATAATTTGGACCAAATGCAGACCAACCCCACAGGACAGTAAAAATAGAGAGAAGCGCAACGATTTAACTGGATTGGGTTGAAATGATTGTACATTGCTCATTTCCAGGGAGGATCCAAACAAAACCAAAAGCGAGCCAGAGAGCGGCTATCATCCTGGCAACAGACACTGCTTGGGGAAAGTGTGTGCAAGAGGCCCCTGCAGGTCAGATCTCTTTACCTTTGCTCGAGAAACTAGCTGCTCTTTCTTAAAGGCAAACGTATTTGATCTTCCCAGCCCAGGATAAAACAAGGTAGGATCCCTGAGGGTGACCACGCTTTGTTGCAAAGAGACACACCCACCCTTCCAGGCTGGCTGACGGGTCATCACCTCCATCCCATGGAGATGCTGAGCAATATCCAAATGACCCCTCTACTTGGAAGCCCTCCGCTAGGCCCAGCCTAGAAACTGTTGTTAAGTGTGGGGAAGATTATTCCCCTAAACAGGCACCAAGAAGGCCAGCAGACATCCCTGTGGAGCTGGCTTTGGGATGAATGAAGACTGCAGTTTATCTGGCCTGTAACCTTCCAGAGAGAGATGGAGAGGTTGCAGGATGGGGAAAAGCAGCCTTTTTATGGAATAAAAGGAAAAGTAGCAATGCCCAAGTTGGGTGTTCAAGGTTCCTCCTTTTACCTGATGGTAGAGAGAGAAACAGAGATTCTGGAGTCATTAGAAGTGATTTTGCAATGCCTCCTGACACTTCTAGCTGGGACACTCTGCTTTCAAGCTCTATCTCGATCAAATGAAACAAATAATTGTCCCCACTTATAGGGTGAGGGTAAGCAAGGCCTGAACATGCTGTATATAGAGTGGAGAGAGCTGTGTCAGCTTTATATTCAACACACATGTCATAGGTGATACTAAAGAGATATCTGCAGATAGTAGAAGCTGGGGTGGATAGTGTTGATTAGTACAAAAAGGAAAACCAGAAATGACTTAAATCCAATATCTAGTGGTTGAATCTGTAAAAATGTCTTACTGGCAAAGCTAATCAAATTGTCAGCCCCCAATTCTTACGTTGAAGCTCTAACCCTCAATGGGACAACTGTATTTGGAGATAGGGCCTTTAAGGAGGTGATTAAGTTTAAATAAGATCATAAGGGCGGGGCTCTAGTTCTGTAGGACTGGTGTCTTTCTAAGAAGAGAAAGAGACACCCAGAGGAGCACAGAGAAGAGGCTGTGTGAGGACACAGAGACAAAGCAGCCATCTGCAAGCCAAGGAGAGAAGCCTCACCAGAAACCAACCCTGATAGCATCTTGATCTTGAACTTCCAGCTTCCAGCACTGTGAGGAAACAAATTTTTGTTGTTCAATTCCACCCAGTATGTGGAGTTTTGTTATGGCAGCTTGAGCAGATTGATAAGGGGAGTCTTGGGTCCCTTCTGTCACTTGCTGCTTGCAGGGTTTTCATCTCCCTGGCACTTGTGGCCTGCCCTTGGCATGCTAGGGACGGTGCTCAGGTACATCCCAAGCTCAGATGGGTCACCCTGAGCACACCCAGGGAGTGCTGAGGGAACTCGCCTGCTCCAGATCTTCTTAGAACGATGAGTAAGTAAGAGAAGCATTTCATGTTCTGCTGAGAAATGGGCTCATAGCAATCCATCCTCTTGCTTCCCTCCTGGAGTGGGCTGAATGGTGGGCCCCCAAAAGCTATGTCCACATCCTAGCCCCAGAGTAAATGGAATAATGAATGGAACTTTATTTAAGAAAAAGGTCTTTATAGATGTAACTAAATTAGAGATGTCAAGAAGAAATGATTCAGGAGTATCTGGGTAGACTCTAAGTCCAATGACAAGTATTCTTATAAAAGAGTGACAGAGGTAGATTTGAGAAAGAGAGAAATACGGGGAAGAAGACTTTGTGAAAATGGAGATGAAGTTTAGAGCCATGTAGCCACAAGCTAAGGAATGCTTGGATCTACCAGAAGCTGGAAGAGGCAAGACCAGCATCTTCCACAGTGCTTTCAGAGAGTACATGGCTCTGCTGACACCTTGAGCTTAGACATCTGGCCTCCAGAACTGTGAGAGAATAGATTTGTAGATTTCTGCTGCTTTAAGCCACCCAGTTTACGGTCATCTGTTATAGCGGCCACAGGACATTGACACAACTCTCCATCTCCTACTAGTTCAATGCCTAATCTTAGATTAACAGACAGGTGAAATCAGAAATAGCAGAGAACGTCATAACACAAATTTCCTAACAATGACAGCTCCTGCTTCTTTTTTTGTTTCTGATCTGTGATTTTATTTTTAATTATCTTAAGTTATGATCACATGAATTTAAAAATTTGTGTATATCTCTTCTATTTTAATCCTTAAAATGAGTTGGCAAAAGCACCATTACCAATCACACATATTCTGTTGTTGTATAGTTTTATGTGTTTCCGAAGAGGTGTTTGAAGACAGTCCTAAATTATAACTTAATCTGATTTAGGGAGCAAAGAATTCAAAATTTTAATTTGCTATTTCTTCCCACATTGACTTTTAAAAGCATTTCAACTTATAGATTGTCCACAAAATATAAGAAAATGTAAATATTCTTTGTTTGACATTACACATAAACCATACTAAAATACCTTTCAGTAAATAAAAAGCAGCATTTTGGTAGACACAGGGAAATTAGACTGGACTTACAAAGACCAAAAATACAAAGTAAACATTGCTACCTTCTCTCCAGCCCGTCCTTGCTTTTAACAGGCTAATGAACACCAATTAAAGCACGAGTGAGTCTTGCTTGGTTCTGAGACAATGAAGGTATTTTCCTAGTATTTAAATATATTCACATACCAGTTATATAAATCTTAATGTAAAACCAATCTTCAATAGGTTTGGGGGTGGCAATTTACTATCTCTGTGAAAAGGTGAGCATCACTAATTAATTCCAATCATATCTTTAGAAAGGGAAAATAGTGATAGCATTTACTGAATTGGAATTCACCAAAATCCAAAAAACCCCCATCATATTCATTTAATGACAAACCAGTCTTAGTTAAATCAGGACTGTCCAACAAACATTCTATCATTCATTCATGGTCTGAATTCTGGGATATGAGATCAGTCAAATTACGGTATAAATAAAAGAAGCCTTGAGAGAAATAAGGCAGTGATGACCTATTCCTCATTAGTAGCTTTTTTGAGGTAAACTATCAAATCTGCCCTTTATCCCTTCTTCTTCATGCCCATGAAGATCATTTTTGTTCTAGGGATGTATTTCTTGGGATTCTCCAAATACTCCATCAGTGTATCCTCTCCCCAGCTGATGCCTCTGTTCTTTCTGGTGTCTGTGTAAGACGAGTCAGCAGCCTGGCCTGTCTTCTGCCCAAAGGGACTGTGGAGGTTTGGCCAAGTCTTATGCTGCCTCCCTTTTCCACAGTGCAGCACTGGGCGCACTCCTAAAAATCTTCTTGCCTTTCTCAGTATCCTCTCTGGTTGCTGACAGTACAGAGGTTCTGGGTTGGAAGACGGATGTCCCACTCTCTCTACAGCTCCTATTTCTTGAGAATTTATCCCGTAAAAATTCTAACACTGGGTTAGTTTACTACCTTGTTATCTCTTTCTAGATGATGAAAATAAAGCTTAGAAGCTCAGTGCTTGTAGCTCAGTGGCTAGGGCACCAGCCACATACACAGGAGTTGGCGGGTTTGAATCCAGCCTGGGCCTGCCAAACAATAATGACAACTACAACCCAAAATAAAAATAGCCGGGCACTGTGGTGGGTGCCTGTAGTCCCAGCTACTTGGGAAGCTGAGGCAAGAGAATCGCTTAAAGCCAAGAGTTGGAGGTTGCTGTGAGCTGTGACTCCATGGCACTCTACCAAGGGCGACAAAGTGAGACTCTGTCTCAAAAAAAAAAAAAAGAAAAAAGAAAAGAAAAGAAAGCTTAGAAAAGTTAGGTGATTGGCCCAAGGTCATGAAGATTGTACATGGCGGTGCCAGCTGAGAACTGAGTTAGTCCAACTCCAGTGGCAGGGGGGATGCTAGTCAGATCTCCAGGCAGGGCAACACAATCTAAGCAAACCCCAGCACAGCCCAGGAAATGGGCAGCTCTTCAGGGTTTAAAATATAGGATTTTACCTCAATGGACATTCATTCAAGAGTCTCAGCCAGAGAATCACAATGCCTTTAGGTCCCCCGGTGACCAAAGAAAGCACAAACACCTGGTCAGATCCTGTGATCCTAATCATTCTGCAAAAATCCAAATTCTGCACCTTTCATTGCTGCTCCCAGTCTCCGACTGTCTCTGCAGCTGGTGCTGTCCTTAGAGCACTCAAGCTGAGGGGGACAGACGTGCACACAGAAAGCTCCAGCACACCAGCGCACAAAAAGCCCCAACAAGAGGAACAATGGCAAACAGATGGTGAAAGGCATTTAATCTCTCAGTCACTGACACGTTCATTCTAGAGTCTGTCTTATGTCCTAAGATTAGAAGTCATAACGATGTAATTAGCCTATATACTTAACTTGAATCCCCATCGTCTAATGCTCTGACACATGGAAGTACTTCAAATAAAATCTTGTTGAATTAAAGGTGCAGATGAGGAAACTGAGGCCCAAAGAGGAAAGGAGTCCTACCCAGGCTCACACAGAGGGCCAGAACACCAAACCTCTGAAATAAGGGCTGGTGTCTATTTCACTGTTGAGCTTGAGGCCTCCTAAGGGGGCCTCCTGAGGGGGCCCTGAAAGGGCAGAACCACAGGGAATAGAGGCACCCTCAATAGAGGGAATGGTATGGACGGATGCATAGAGGCAGGAGATTGTGAAGCATGTTCAGGAACAGCCTGGCCCAGTCTGCCTGGACGCTGGCCTTTCTTCTTCCTTCTTGAAGGTCACACACTCAACACTCTGAACTTGAAGCATTTTAGACGTTTTTTCCTCTGAATGTCACTGTAATGTTTCTAAAAGAAAATTTTGCAACTTCTAGAGTGATTAGAGTACTTTCTGCTGCCTTCTTCCACATGCTAAAATTGAATGAAATATTGAAACACTTGAGTTGGGGGGAAAGGGGAGTTAAGAAAGAACAAGTCCCAGTGGCCTTAGTTAAGTGTCATTACAAAAAAGTGAAGAATATACCTGGGGAACATACTTTCAGGGCCAAACAGGTACATTGGTCTCCCAAGTTTGCTGTTACAAATTACCAACAAAAACTTAATCATCTCACTGGTCTGGAGGCCAGAAGTCCAAAATCAAGGTGTTGGTAAGACTGAGCTACCTCCAAAGGTTCTAGGAGATAATCCTTCCCTGGTATTTCTAGGTTATGGTGGCTCCTGCTATCCCTTGACTTGTGGCCATATCATTTGGCCTCCCTGTCATGTAGCCTTCTCCCCACATGTCTTCTCTCCTTCTCTACTTCAAATCTCCCTCTGCCTTTCTCTTATAAGGATGCTGGTCACTGGATTTAGCCCCCACACCCCCAAATCCAGAATGATCTCATCTTGAGAGTCTTAACTCAATTGCATATGCAAAGACTCCTTTTCCAAATAAGGTTATAGTCACAGGATCTAGTGGTTAAGTATTAGACAGATCTTTTGGAGGACACAATCTTACCCCCTACCGAAGATGCTCAATGCTTCTGGACACCCTATGTTTTCCCCAAAGGGTACAAACACCAAGGCCTTCTGAGACATGATTGTCCCAGCAGCATACACTGTAAGGGAGGCACCTACGACATGGCAGGGTGATTTGTCTCAGGCCAGACCCCTGATCAGGCCAGGTAAAAACAGAAATACCTGGGTTGAACACGGTGGCTTATCCCACCACTCTGTGAGGCTGAGGCAGGTGGATTGCTCAAGTTCAGGAGTTGACCAGCTTGAGCAAGAATGGGACCCTGTCTCTACTAAAAATAGAAAAATTAGCTGGGTGTTGTGGTATACACCTGTAGTCCCAGCTACCTGGGAGGCTGAGGCAAGACTGGACTCAACTGCTTGAGTCCAGGAGATTGAGGTTGCTGTGAGCTATGATGCCACAGCACTCTAGCCTGGGACAACAGAGTGAGACACTGTCTCAAAAACAAACAAATAAAAAAACAGAAACACCTGTATTATGAAGCAACCCAGGTGTGGGATGGGCTAGTAAAGGCTGTCAGAGCTGAAAGGGAAGCTGCCAAATAGAGTTCAAAGTCCTCGTGTCACTAGGACACCAACACTTGATCCTAAGAGTGGCCACCCATTAAGTCATGTGGGCTGCTCAGCAAACCTCATAGGTGGACAAGGCAGGACTAATGACTCTCCTTAACAGATGGGGAAACTGAAGCCCAGAGACAATGTGTGTGGCAGCCAACATCCCCAGAACCAGAAAGTGGAGGAAGCCTCGCTTCTGACGGCTAACCAGTTATCTCTTCTGCCTCATTCCTCTCCCCACTGTGCTTGGTCCCAATTCAAGGCCAAATTTTGCAATAATCAGAAATGAGAGAGGGGCAGGCTGATGCCATGAATAAAGATGCACTCCTGGCCCCCATTACCCAGTCTCCAGCCCAACTGTGGGCCTAAGAGTTGCCCTCGGAGCCCCAGAGGGAGCAGTGGTGGGGTGGAGGGAAATCCATCCTGTTATTTCCACTTGTGCTCACAGAAGCAGTCCCACCCTCCCTGCCTGCTGAGCTCAGAGAAGGGTTTGGCTCCCACAGCCCAGAAGAGTGCTTCCCCTGGGCCAGTGCAAGCTGAGTCCAGCAGCTGTTCTCGGGTGGCTGTATCCAGAAGAAAGGTCAGTCTACTCAGCAAGATCAGAGGGCCTCCAGACCACAGCTTCCAGCCTGCTGCAGGCTGGCTCCTGGGCCCTCCAGCTTCAGAGGCTCACAGGGGACCTGCCCCTACACTGGGTGCAGGCACAGCCCTTAGCATTGCAGGGCCACTCCCCCAACCCCTTGTGATGGGGAAGGAGCAAGTGCCCCCTGCCCAGTGGGAGGCTGTGAGCAAATCTCACTCAGAGACTGCAAAAACTTGACATATACTCACTGCCTTGATTATTAAAACTGACCTATGTCCCATTCCCTGAGAAGCAGCAGCTTAAAAATAAATCCACACTGGTGAGTTAGACTTCATCCTGGCTTGCCTTTTAGAGGTTTTTGACGGAGACAATCCCTTTTGACATGGAAGAGGTGCCTACCCAGGAATATCATGGAAATCTGTAAAATGTGGGGAGAGAGCAGCAACCAACATTTGGGGCATATCTGTTCTCTTGAGGCATTAGAATTTCATAGTCGCTGACGCAAACAAAGCTTGACTTATTTTGGGAAGGAGACATCATAGCAGTGTGGGCATGTATGAAATTCTCAGCAGGTTCAAGTAGTTTAACAAATTCTTAGAACCTTAAGAAACCAGAAACCAGGCCAGAGTCTCTGAGACTCAAAAAAAGTCTTTAGACCAGTCCAAGAAGGCTGCCTGGAGGAAGTGAAATTTGGAAGATTTAGTCACTAGAGAGGGGTTAAGTTGGGGCCATTACCTAATGCTGAAACCAGCACTGCCATGCCCAGGAAAAGCAGCTACACCTTTAAATGTAGTCACAGCTAGATATAAATGGAAAGTTCCAAGGCTTGGAAAACTGCTCTTCCTCTCTTTCCCTTGTGGCCATGTGATCTTAGAAAAGCAGCTTAACCTCTCTGATCCAGCTCCCCTCTTGGTAAAATGGGAAGAACGGTCCCTGCCATGCACCATTCTCATGGTTGCTATAGAGAAAGGGAGTTGTTAATCACTGTGAAGGGTATTCTGTAAACTGTTAAGATGTTGTACACACACCCAGGCCAGTTCCTGCGGAGATGGACTAGTGCTAAGGCTGGACGGGGACTTGGAACATAGGGCATCTCTGACATGTCAACGGCCTAAGAATTACAGCCATCTGGAAAAATTACTTTGATGAATCTATTAGGCCACAAATCACTGCATTTTAAAACCACTTCCTAAAACAAAACAACAGCAGCAAAAAACCCTCTTCTCTGCAGAAGGCTCTGAGCAATTTTTCTGTCCTCTGATAACAGATGGAGGAGATTTAAAGCAGACGCCAATGAGATCTGGCCCCTCAGCCTCCCTCAGCCAGATAGGCCTGTGGCTGACAGTGGCTGTGACCCTCTTAGCCAACCCTGGCCAACTCCTTGGTTATCTGCAAAGGGCTGGGTGGGGAGGGAAACCTATATGGTAGATTTGAATATTCCAAAACAAAGAGTTGGCCTTAAAATAGTAGACTAAGCACCTTCACCATGCCACATTGTGAATTCTCACCAAGGTCCCTCCCTCCAGTCTCTGCCCATCCCCAGTGGGTTTTCCCTTTAGGCCTTTGCTTAAGCTGTTCCCTCTTCCTGAATGGCTTGTCACCCTGTCCCTACCCATCTTCTGGGCCCCAAACCACCCATCTCCAGTGATTTACTGCCATAAGCTGCTTGGACATCTCCTCTGCCCAACCACAGCACGTCATAGGGCCCCTACCCCTTCACCTCCACACAGCCATGTAGCATTTGGACCAGCATGATTCACACACCTGAGGACAAACACTGCCCTTTTCAGGTTTGTGACCCAACTCAGCATCTAGAAGAGGCTTGGCAAGGGTTGGATGGATGGAGAGGGCTGGCTCACACATAGAAATATTGAGATGCAATAGCCAGTCTCCTGCCTGGATAGGGTGGCCTCCTTGCTGACACCATATCTGCCTGTCCCTGCACCTCTGCTCTGCCTGACCAAATCCTATACTCCCTGCGACTCCTGCTTCCACCTGAGTTTGTGTCTGTCTTCCCTCTAGGTCTCCTACTTAATGTTATGTAATTTAGCATTCTCGATATCCTATTTTATATTGTTCTAAAATCATTTCTTGTACATGCACACCATGTCACCAAAATAGCACCTCTTATAATCAGGCACCGTGTTGTGTTCTTCCACATCCAACCTTATATCCCACCCTCCACTCCCCACCCCAGACCCTGTGAGCCATCAGCAGGGGGCCTAGTGCTGGGCTAAGGTCATAGGGAAGGGAAATGAGGCATCAGGTAGATGGGGATGGAGGGGTTGGGGAGATCCTGGCTCCAGCTCCTATTACCCATGGCCTCCATGTTTAGTATATACTCTGAACTTTAGACCAAGAGTTGCCAAACAGTTTCTGAGGATAGTAAATTTTTACTTTGTAGGCCACACAGTCTCTACCACAACTACTCAACACTGCCATTGTAGCATAAAAGCAACCATAAATGATACATAAATGAATGGGCACGGCTGTGTTTCAATAAAACTTTATTGACAAAACAAGCAATGAACCAGATTGGTTGTAATTTCCCAATCCTTGTTTTGGAGGATTACTTGTCATACAGACCTTAGACCACACTATGAAGATCCCAACACTGCCTGGGCCCCTGAACCCTCCCTCCCCTCACTAGACTTGGGTTTTATCTCAGCACTTACCACTGTCTGCTCACTACAGTCTATCTACCTTTAGTGACTGTCTCTCCCAACAGAACATAAAATTCCATGAGGGCAGAGGCTGTATCTCCAACATCTAGAACAGTACCTGGAACAGACAAGGCACCTTTTTAATTTTTTGTGGACTAAATGGAGACCATTATTATTATTACTATCATTGTTGTTTAAAGTCTTCTATTAAGTATTTTGTTTGATTACATGCTTATGACCATTTTTAATGTGTCAGTATATTTACCATGATTATTTGTGTTTGTAAACCCCCTGGGAATGTTCATGTGTTGCAGGAAGTTACAACATTAGATTTTAACCACAAACCAGCTTTAGTACTCCCATTTTGGAAAGAAACTCAAAGGTCATATTGCTTGCTGGTAACCACAGAGGGATTCGAATGCAGACCTCCTAGTTGGTCCTTGTTAAAAAAAAGAAGCCTGGCAGTGTACAAAGGACACTGAAGTTGGAGTCCAAGAACCAATCTTACTTGATCAGGGAGTCATGTCACCTTCTGAAAAATGATGACAACAATGCCAACCTCACAGATACATGGACATGAGTAAATAAAGTGCAGAAATAAAAGAACAGATCTGGACACAGTAAAAAAACTATTATAGAATCTATTACTATGTAACAAGGTGACAGTATTCCCGTGTCCACCCTGCCACTTAAGACCACAGCACAGAAAAGACAAGGATGTGCCCAGGAAAATGATTCTGAAACTATGAACCTTTGAACAAATGTAAGATACATTTTTTTACAATATTTATATTGCAGAAAATATTTCCCACCTTTAAAAAAAAAACTGCCCAGGAACATCTTCCATAAAGATGAACACCTCGTATAAAGACCTACTATCTTTTCAGAGCTTTAACTGCAATCAAGGAAAGGGTTAAGTATTCATTCACTCACATTTATGTCTCTATCCAGTTACTACAAGGGCAAAAATCAAAATGAATACAAGGGGAATCTCATCCATCCAAGTACAAAGGGACTGGGTCTCCATTTCATTTCAGCCCATTCACGTTCACATCAGGAATCTTCTTATAGCCAAAGCAGACTAGAAACAAAAACAACCCTAAAATAGATGAAGCTCCACCACGCTCCTAGAGCTCTGCACCAGTGGAGCGGGGAACAACCCCTTTGAAGGTTCCGAGTATGACAAGAATCGTGTGAGCTGGGGGAAGCCAACGCCCACTTTAGTAGAAAGTGATTCACTTGGTTTCAAATTTAAATATTTATTCCTCAAATTCAAAACAATGCTGCACACACGCATCCCTGAACATCCCAGCCATCTGGCCTTCGTAGTGGTCAGAACGTCTTCAGATGAAATAGCTGCGAATTCAACATCACAGAGTGCTGAGCATTTGTGGCAGAGGGGGACATGCCAAGCACCATTGGGCCTCCCCATTTCTTAGGGAAGGGCAGTTTTCTTTCTCTGGATTCGTTGTCAACACTTTAAAGACGTCCAAAAGAGGATTTACTATACCCCATCTGGAAAGAAGCGTCTCTTGACCTCGCTGGGTGATGTCAATAATTTGTTTGGGACACGATTAAAGCGGGCACCCTTACCATGAGCCTGGTCAGACACTGCCCTAATGTGATTCAGCCTCATGCTGACCCTAGGCTGTCTGCTCTGAGCAGTGTGGGCCTCTGAAACCACACGTCTCCCCACAAGCCCGCTGGCTGAAGAATGTCTGGTCAGTGTATCCACTCCCTAGGAGGCCTGGCTGCATGGGATCACTGCCACCGTGCTGTGTGCAGCCCGTTTGGGACACTGTACCTGAAGCTACAACCATGTCTCTCAACTGCAGGCTGCTAGACAAAACAGGTATTTTCTCTGAAAATTTCATACTTTTTAAAGATATTTCTGACCCATTTCCACCCCAAAGAAAAATGTTTAAACAAGTTACCATGTGTTCTGAGAGTTGGGAGTGAGAAAATAGCCAGGGGAAAGAACTCTCCTGTTGGAGAAGGAGCTCACCCTTCCTTGATTCAACAAGGAGAATTTGTTTCCTAAAGCTGCAGTGGCCTTTCTTGGGGTCAGCAGAGCTGATGGCACAACAGAGTCCAAGCGTTTCCTGGGCTGGACATAATATAACTGGGAAATCGGTGAGGAAACAATACGGATACTTCTAAACTCTGTCCATCACGGCTAAAATTATCTCACTAATTATAGTTACTATAAATCAGCTTAGGGTAAGAGTGGGCGTCCAGACATTTGGCAAAATGCAGCTCACTCAATTAAACGTGGCCGCTTGATTTGGTCAACAGACTCTGGAGGATCTCAAAATTAAGAAAACAGAAGGTATAAATGGAACAAACTACTAAGAAAAGGGAGGGGTTGGGAGAGGAATTCTTAAGGTCTTTCCTCACTGATGCTTCCCAGGGCTGGACACTCAAGAATAAATGAAAGCTACTTGAATCCAAAAAGTATAGACCCGCTTTAAAATTCTGTAATTGATCACAACATTCTGTAATTGATCCTGTTTGTTCTGTGGGTTGTTTGGACTGCAAAAACAATGCTTTTTATATTCCCCAGATTTAAAACAAAGCCATGGCAAGCAGAGGTCTTCTGTGTTGTCACAGGGCTCCAGGCTTCAGAGATGTCCTACGCTCTCCTTCAACAAACAAGAGGTACTAACAGCTAAAAACTAAGACAGATCCATTTCTTCCAGAACTTTCAAGGTGCTCTGCAACAGCTGCTTGGGTTTTATTTTCGTTTTACTTCTGAAAAACTTCAAGGTCATTTCACAAAACTTGGAAATCGAATCCAAATCCACTCCAAATTTCCTCTGTCTTCATCTAAATCTCCTCGTCCTAAACCTCTCAGGGGAATGCAAGCTGTTTTGCTTTATCAGATGCTTTCTGGTCTTAAATCCATGGCAATCACATTTAATGTCATTAGAGTTTGTGTCCTGTGGTCGTGCATAAACTCCTAAACCAACAACAATTAAAAATGAGGTACATTCCTTAATTCCTAATTCCAATCTATATATACAGGGCATTATCCAGCTGATTTGAGGGTGTTTTTCAAAGCTCACAATAATGAATGTGCCAGACACTCTGCTGGATTTCTTTTCTTATATCATCACTAATCCCCTAGGCAAGCCCAGTTTCTAGGTGAGGAAGGAGTCTGACATACCCAGTGAGTGTGTGGTCACACCCCAGAGAGGGCCTGGGTCAGTGTGCTTCTAGGGCATTTAGCGTCTGCCTGCCCACTGTGTTGTCCTGGCCCCCCCAGGCTAAAGTTTGCATCTGCACTCTTCCACACTCAGCATTTAAAAATGTATGCCATGAATATAGAGGATCTGAAGTACAGATCTCAGTGTCACAGGCGGCTAGCAAAGGAAGGGGTCTTTGAGTATCTTGATGCCTGACCTATTTTACTTGAGTCCTTAAAATTTCATTCAGCTCAGAAAAGGAGCCCCCGTCACCCCTACCTCTCAGCTTCTGTCTGTACCCCACATGCAAAGAAACAAAAGGGGAATCTGCCCACTTTGATCTCACATGTACACATTAAAGCATCTTTCCTACAAGGTCAAAGCCCTTAGTTCAAAGGTCCAATGTTAATAAAACCCAACTTGCAATTGTTTTCAATCCCTTTTCCCCCAACCTGTGCCCAATCTGTGCTAAGAACTGCTAGAATGCACCCTTCATGGAGAACATTTAGAATCTAAAACTCCCATTTCTTCCTGCACGCATTGCACATTTCCTCCTACAGTTTCTTCCAGCCAGGACCCTCCTCAGCCCAGGTGACCTGGGACACCTGGAAGCCATTACCCCACACTTTCCCACCATCCCAAGAGGTATATGAGGGGGTATGGGTCTGTTCTGTCACTTACTGTTTACCAAAGCAGGCAATCTCTCTGAAGCTCCACTTCTCCTCTGCAAAATGGGTTGCAATTCCCACCTCCTGAGAGCCTGAGATGTGTGTGGAAGAGCTTTGCTGTGCAAAATGCTGGACTAACATTAGGGGTTATAACTGTCACTATTGTTCTTTGCTAGACTCTGCCTGGCACTCTGTGGCAGATTAATTCCTATGTCTCACAAAGGCAACAATAACTCCAATGGTCATTTGCTGTTGCTGAACTTTCATATGGGGTTTACATCACCAACCAAGAGAATTTTGGGTTTTGTGAGGCAGCCTAATTTACAGATATCACAAGAGCCAGGTCCCCTGCAGATCACGGGTCCCATTTTGGCCCTCTGTGTTAGCTTTGTGCCTCAGTCTGCTCAACTGTGAAATGGGCAAAATATCTGTGATGGGAGGGTAGACAGCAAGGTTGTGGGGTGAATTGGAAATAGTCCAAGTGAACTCACCTGGCTTACACCTTCCCCACTTGAACATGTATACACACTACTTTCCAATACCATGATCCATATTCCACTGGAGAAATTGACAGGCCCTATAGCCTAGCCAAAGAGGGCTCTTGAAGCCTAAGTGCTTGTGCCTGGTGACCACCTGGACACAGCCAGGCTAAGACAGAGGTCTGAGCCCTCTCGCTGCCTGAGGAATGGAGAAGGAAGGGGGGGGGCTGTAATTAGATAGACTATCCTGGCAGTTCCTTCTTTACTCCAGATGTTTATTATTTCCTGCAAGCTGAGCCAATCATGAAGCACTTCACCATGATATTCCAGTGTAGATGTGTGGACAGCAAAGGAGCCTTCTCTGGCCACCTTGGCCTGACCTGGGTCATGCCAGAAGCAGCTCTCCCACTCCTGTTCACCCTTTGCTCCACTAACCACAGCTTTTCACCAGGGGTGCATGGGATATGAGGACCTACCCCTCCCTTAATCCCTATCACTTGCCATAGACCTCTTTCTAGACAAGTGCAGATTTTTATTAAAGATGCCCTTTTACAGGGGTCTGCAAGCAAGTCACATGGAAAGAGACACAGAAATTTATAAATAGTCCTACAGAGCTCAAATGTCTCAGGGTGGAATGGAACTGTCCATTCCATCTTATGTTAGAATGTTCCCAATGTCCCTGCAGGCTCATCCCTCTCCAAAGGCACAGAGAATACAATCCAAGAACATCAGCTATTAAGGAATGTGGGTTTAGGACAAGTAAGTCCAATGTCTAAGGAGGTAGAAAATTAATGGTCTTGCAACATCCATGTCAATTGGATGGCTTTTTAAAATATTTCTCCCAAGAACTATTATTAGCAGAAACACTTGCAATTATAACGTAAGACTCACTTGGGCAAAGACGATGCCCCTTCTTTATTTCTTATGAATTGCATGTTGGTAAAGTATTTAGCCTTTCAGAACCTTAACTTCCCATCTGTGAAATAGTGTAAACACTTCTCCATCTCATAGAGTTCTTGTAAAGTAAAACGAGATAATGTATATAAACCTTGAAGCATTGGGTGTGACATAATATAAATCATAATATTTTTAAATAACATCCACATCCAAGGATTCTCTTATGCCAGGCGCCATTCTATTTAAGTGTCTTTGAGCCCCCCAGGGAAGCAGATACCATTACAGTACGCATTTTAGTTATGGGAGGAGAGGGTAAGGTTAAGTCACTTGCCTAAGGTCACAAAATAATGGAGTCTGGATATGAACCATGCAATCTTGTCCCTTGAAACAGAACTGGCCTCTTTGTCTAGAGATACACCTATTTTAAGGGACCAGTAGTGGGGCACTCCAAGTTTCATTCCACTCACTCCAGAAGCCGCTTTTGCTTTGCAAACATTGACTGAAAAAACACAGCTTCTCTTAGCTTAGAAAGTGGTTACTTTTCCTGTGCTGTGTTCCATAGCAAGGGTGCAGTCTTCCCTTGAAGGGACATGGCACTAGATACCAAGTATCCAAGTTGACCCAGGAGGAAAAACAAGCTCCCCTGTAGTGTGCACATGGCTAATTAGGCCAGAAAGTTCTGAGTCTTACCTTCCTCCCTTTTAAAATGGACTTTTAAAAACTACAGAGGGTGGTGGGTTCAAACCTGACCCCGGCCAAACTACAACAAAAAATAGCCAGACGTTGTGGCGGGAACCTGTGGTCCCAGCTACTGGGGAGGCTGAGGCAAGAGGATCACCTAAGCCCAGGAGCTGGAGGTTGCTGTGAGCTGTGATGGTACAGCACTCTACCAAGGACAATAAAGTGAGGCTGTCTCCACAGAAAAAAAAAACCGAATCAAGTTTTTTTTTTTTAACATATTAAAAGCCATTCTTGCTGACCCTTGGCCTCCATTCTATCTCCCCCTGACCCCACAATGGCCTGGGGAACTGTGCTAATGTCTGTCGCAGACCAGGTACCTATGTGGCACCAGAAGGCTTCTCTAACCCTTCTAAGCTGCTGATCACTGACCAAGGCATTGGGTGTGCTCTAGGGAGTTCCCTCTTCCACCCCAGGGGATACAGAAAGGAAGAGATTGGAGGGGTCACTATTGCCACCTTGAAGTGACCATCCCAGCCAAGAGCTCTTAGACAAGGCTGGCCTCTGGCTGCCTGGAGCGGAGAAGCTCAGCAGACACCCAGAAGCAGCAGACCCAGGGCCCGGTCTGTGGCCACCCCTGGGGTCACAGATAAAAGCCACCCAGTGGGGTTGTGGGACCACAGCACTTGCCCCAAGAAAAGGGCAACTCTTAGGTGAAAGTAGGCAGTGGAGACAGACATGGAAGAACCAGAAAGCATCTGCGGAGCCGGCACAGCCGCTGCCTAATTCAGCCTGTGGACTGTCTTAAGTCTGAGGGCTTCTGGGGAGCCAGATCTGGTGAATGGCTTGGAACAGGGTTGGGAGAAATCATCATCGGCACTAAACCGCCTGGCCCTTTCTAGACTAGAAATTTTAAACCAGGACACTTGGCCTGTGACTAAGTCATGCTGAGTTTCTTTTTTAGTTTTGGACAAATTTCTCTTCCGATGCTACAGGCTAAATAGATTTCTTTTCTGTGCCTCAGACTGACGGTGGTCGTGGCAGGGTACGAAATAATGTTTACATCGCCATCACTTTATTGTACTGTCACTGTTAACTTAGCTATAAATACTACCATGGGGGAAGAGGTGTAGGCGGCCTCGGACTGCAGAACTTGGAGCCCCGGTGCGCCCCACCCCAGGCGCGCCCCACCTTCCCGGCTCTGTACACTATTTACAGTTCCTCGGTTCTCCTTTTCGACCCCCTCCCGCAAGGCAGCGCGTGTGCAAGAAAGTAGCATCCTCTGTCTGTGCAAGTCCTTCGGGTTAGGCAAGTGCCACAGCCGGCCCGCGGCCGTCAGCTGTCTGAGTCCAAATCGCTTTTACCTTCCTCTTCCCTCTTCTGCGGCGATGCCTTCGACGACGACGTTTTGTTCCATTTCTCGGCGTTTTCTGACTCCTCCGATGAGGATCGCTTCTGCCGCCTCCATTTGGCTCGGCGGTTCTTAAACCAGACCTGTTGCACGGCAGAGAGAAGAGTTAGGATCAAAGGCGCGCTTCCCGCAGTGCCCGGCGCGGGAGAAGCTCCGCAGGACAGGACCGCAGCGTGGACTCGGAGCCGACCCCCGCAAGCCAACAAAAGGAGAGGAGCCTCTCGCTCCTGCTTCCGCATTTCCATTCAACTTCCTGGGCCTAAAGCGCCCTCCACCAGCCTCTGGGCCGCCCTCGGGATGTTTCTAAAATGCAAGGAGACCCAGGGAGGGCTGGGCAAACCCGCCCGGGGCCCGACTTCTCGGACAGGACCGCGCCTACCTCCACTTTCTCCTCGCGGAGGTGCACTTTCCGGGCTAGCTGCTCTCGCGTGCCCACGTCCGGGTACTTGGTCTCCTGAAAAAGGTTCTCCAGCGCTTCGAGCTGCTCGTCGGTGAAGATGGTGCGGTGCCGCCGCTTCCGCCGGCAGTGCAGCTGATTGAGGAGCTGCAGCTCGGTGCGCGACAGCGTACCCACATTCATGTAGGGCAGCATCTGGTGTGGCACCGGGGACACCAGCACCGAGCCAGGGCCCTCGTAGCCTACGACAGAGGGAAGGTGCGCGGTCAGCTGTCCTTCCTTGCCACCAAACACACGCACGCACGCCCTCCCGCGACCCTCTCCCACTTAGAAATCGTCTGCAAGGGGCGTGCTGGAAATAGGGGTGCAGGGAAAAGGAGGGAGCATTCACCCGCACACCCACAAAGCCAGTAGGAGAATTCTAAAACTCCTAGTTGCCGGTACGGGCACTGAATTACAATTTTCACTAACCGCCAAAAGTTTACAGCAAGAAGTGTAAAAACTCCTGTGCCCGATCCGCAAAAAAGGCGGAGGAGGGAGGCTTGGCAAAGTTGAAAAGTTCGTGCAAGGTGACTAAAGCAAGCGCCACCGCATGCCTAAATCCCAAGAACTAAGGACTGCGGCGGGCGACAAAGGCCAGAGCGAGTACTATCCTACCTGGGGGCGTCGGGACGCAGGAGCACTGCTGGGCGCCCAGCGGCGGCACGGCCCCGCAGCAGGCTGGGCCCACCGGCGCCGCCTGCACGTGCAGCTGCCCGTAGAAGTAGTTATTGTAGCCCAGGCGGGAGCCGCCGACCGCGGCCGGGAGGCCCGCGCCGCCCGGGGCCACTGGGCGCGGGTAGAAGGCGCCATAGTCCGAAGAGGCGCCGCCGCTGGCGCCGTAGAGCGAGTCCCCGTGCAGAGCCGGGAAGACCACGGGAGCTGCGGCGCTCGGCGCCACGGGCAGCACCGAGTCCTTGCAACGCGGCCGGGCGGCCAGGATGTTGTCGATGCTGAACATGCTGGCAGGCATCCCCGAGCCCCGCGCCGGGACCGGAGGACGGCAGGGACGCGCCTAGGAAAGAGTATCAAAGTGGGGGGGTCCACCCTCCTCCTGCCGCCGAGCAAACCGAAAGAGAGCGCCGGGAAAGCAGCCTAGCGCCCCTCCCCGCCCCCTGCGTCCGCTCGCCCTCCTCCCGCCCTCCCCTCGCCGCGGCGTTCGCTGAACTCAACCCGCGGGTAGGACGGAGCTCAGGCCAGCTGAACCTCTTGTTGGTTTTATAGTGAGTCGACGTCATCCTGGATTTAGTTCCTGGTAATATGCAGATGACAAACAGAACCAGATTTGGCCCTTTCTTTTCCTTTGGGTGGGGGAGGGAGTGAAGAAAGAGGGGCAGAGGTGCTAAGGGGAGGGGGTTACGCGGCCTGAAAAGAGATTGTGGATTGCGAATTAATGAAATTAACCTAATCTTTTCCATTCGGCAGCCCGGCCCCAGGCCGGGCGAGCTGGGCGGGCGGCCTAATTGCCCTGGTTAATCTCATTAATTCCATTGTGCCGCCGCAGTTAACAACTTCTTGCGCCCTACCTCTCCACCCCCACCCTTTTTTCTCAGATTGGGTCCTATTATTGGGTGCGATTTCCTCTGCCTGTAGCTCAAATTCATTGTGGCCAATTTTACTTTGGGGCTACGTTTTTCCCCTTTCAGAATTTGTTTTGTTTTAGAAAATGTGAGGGGCTGCGTCCTCTCTCAAGCAGGACTGAAAACTCGCGTCCCCTCCAGGCCTGCGTATACTCACTGCCTAATTTCACCTCTCTCTTTTTCTAAATCTTGAGGTTCTCTCCCAAATGGATTTGGTTAATCCCCACCCCCAAACCTTTTGTTTTTGCAAAAGCCAAAATTTGTAAAGGCAAAATAGATGAAAGAGACGTAACGTGTTTCCTAAAAGAAAAAAAAAAGAAAAGAAAAAACAACCTTTTGCAGCCACTTTGAGTCTGAAAACTAGCGTGGCTTTCCTTAGGTTCTTTCACAGCGAAGACCAAATTCATCCACAATTTAAAATTCGGTGCTTCCATCTGCTCTCAGCGTGAGTGTCGGTAGTCTTTGCGCGTTTTTAAAAATTAATTTCGGAAACGAGGTGGCTTGCCCCCAAAATGTTTTTGGTTTTCAATACAGATGGGCCCTTTGGGACTTCCCTATCCCTTTCCCAACAATTTAGTCTCACTTTTTTTCCTTCTGACCTGCTGGCTCCGGGGCAGAGACAGGACCCTAGCCTCGGCCTGTCCTTCCGTCTAGCAGGCCCACGCTGGGATCCTTGGGCCCAGAGTCCCAGACGAAGACAGGCTCGGTTCTCGGCAGGCGGCGATGCTGATTTGCGGGAGTCTCAGCGCGGCACAGCTGGCCGACCCGGCGCAATCACCGGAGGCGCATCCAGCTCACCACTGCAAGCCAGGGGCTGAACGCTCTTGGAGAAGGTAGGTGACGATACACTCGGAACCAAACAGTCTCCGAGATCCTGCCGATCCGGCGCATGCATGCCTCTGATCCAGCTTGAGCCACTCCAGGACAAGGGGCAGTACTTGACTCAGGCGAGACTGCCGAGTGCCCGGTGGAAGGGGCATCTCGGGGTTTCCCGAAGGAAGGCCACCTTTGACTCACATCCATTTCTCGTTATTTCTCTCTGGCTAATTAACCAGGGATCCCCGCAGAGTTGTCTGAATTCGCTTCAGGAAAGCTAAGAGGGCCGCCCACTCCCTGGCACTGGGGAGAAGGGGGAGAGGCCACTTGTCGATTGCTGTTCCCGCATCAAAGAGTGGCTGCACTGAGGTTTGGTCCTGCCCCGCGCAGCACTCTCACAGCACGCGGGGGACAGCGGAGTGAAGCCAGGCGGCGTCCGCTTCTCTCGTAGGCCTCGCAGCATGGACCTCTGAGTACCCGCGCCCACCGCTCGTGGCTTGAGACTTGTTTCTTTGAGTGCTGTGCAAACTAGAGTTGGTTTAAGGGGGATATTAGAACAGGCAGAGATGGGTCTCAATTTGGGGAGACGGTAGACTTTTTTTGTAAATAAAAGCCGCTTGGAGGAGGGAGCATGACCCTCCCCTTAGAAAGGTCAGTTCTAGGGTAAGAAAGGACGCCTTCCCTCCCCTGCTGACTTGGGTTAGAGGCATTTTTCCGTTCTCAAAGACTTAACAGTTCCAGGGCGCGCGTACTCGATCCGATCTTTCCCAGGTTTAATTTTGCAGGGCAGTTGGATGGAAGACAGCTAGAAGCTGCAGCTTCAGCAGTGGCTTTGCCTGCGCCTGTGTTGGAGGCTGAACCTGTGCCGTGATGCGTGCATGTCAATGGATCTTTTAAGACCTTTGCCTGAACCTTGTAGAGACAGAAATGCCACGGGATACTTGAGGCTAATTCCTTGTCCTCTTCTGAGAAGGTGCCCAGAACAGAAAGGCGCCAAAGTTTTAGCCTCAGACCTAAAAGACTGTCTCCAAGATTTTAAAAGTATGCCAGCCTCCTCTACACAGCCCTCTGTCCCCTTCCGTTTTTGTACATTGTTCTTTTTAATAACCAGGTTTAGCAAATTTCTAGACTGCCTCGCCGCTCGGTTCCTGTAGCTTGTTGTAACGTAGGAGCCCCCTGTACAGCGCGTTCCAGAGCCAGAATTCTAGAAGGAATGTTGCCACCTTGCGAATAGTTCCTCCTCTGGAGGCCTCAGCATTTTAGTTAATCTAACGAACCCCGACATTCATTGACTCCCTATTACCCCAAACTTTAATAAGACTTGATAATTGTCACTCATTTGTTAAGAAGGTTGGGGACATTTTCTTTGAGACAAAGGAGTATGCGGTCCTCCCCCCCACCAAGGGCAGGGTCTCTACATCATCTGGGTCCAAGATAAGGGAAAGCTCTACCCTCTGGCAGAGGGGACTTTCCTGGAAGAGGTCACAGGGACCTCCAGGCCACACGACTCCCGTCACTCTGCCAGCTCTCCCAAAGCTCACTCGGTCTCCGCTACCAGGTTGCCCTCTCGATCTGAGGTCGGTAGCTCCGCTCCACTTTGTCGGTGGGGAGGCAGCTTTAGGGAAGGCACTCAGGGGTTTGGCACGGCACCTCGGTGACCAGAAACCCACAAGTGTACGCAAGTCGAGCAAACAATCAGGGGCCCGCCATCCCCGCCTGTGCAATTGGAATAACAAATGCGACATACACGCAAATTGTTCCCTTGGAGTTGCTAAGCAATTGTTTGTCTGCCCCGCACGCACAGCTCAGCATGGGAGGACCGACAGCGTCCGGAGACGGCCGAGAGCGCTTAGGTCGGAAATGCAATAAACACTCTGCTGATTTTCCCTATTATGACCCAAACACGATTTCACATAAAGCAATCACCACGAAGAAGTCTATGAAAATGTGTTTGTTGAGGAGTCACTCGCCCTAGTAATAGCCCTCATTTTTAAGATATTAAAGAATAAATCAGCGGATTCCACATGCATAAGGTACATTGCCATTCGGCATCTACCAAGGCGGTTTTGCGCTGTGGTCATCGCTAAATTGATTCACAGAGTGTAGGCTAAATTGCTTTTCTGATTTAAAACAAGAGTGCACAAGTTTGGAGTGTGCGTCTGGATATCTCCTCCCACCCCAAGATACTCTCTTCAAGTAGAAAACTGGTGCCCCGCTATCCTTACACCCCACCTCTTTCAGCTGTCAAAAATAATGCATTTGCGGCCTCAACTTCTTACGGTTTCGTTTCAGGACTTTCTTAATTTTCTCAGTCTTTTGCTCAGTCACAGAGCCAGTTCCTAATCCGATACGTTTGAGGAGGGTTTTTCGTTTCATGTGCTAAAGCTGGCGAGTGAGTCCTTTTCAAAGATGCAGAGCCCTATTTGTAGGGTGCATTAGGGAGGTCACAGGAATTAGGGACAATGGAGGACCCCCTGCAGCCGGTGCACAGTGCTCAGACTTCAACACAGTCTTCACGCAAATTGGTTTTGTTGTTTTTATTTGGGCTTTTTAAAAAATCCAGTGTTCCCAAACTAGTGCTCAAAATCGGCTCTGGGTTCCTACAGCATTCTGGAGGACAACTCTAGTAGCCCCAGGAGATTTTCCAGGTGACTCTGGGTGTGTAGAGTTGAGACTGAGGTGTCAATGCTGCTGCCGCCTAAAGGGCATCTCTCTTAAGAGCTGGGTCTCCAGCATTCAACCGATAAGAGGTAGGGATGTTTCCTAGCTGATTTTTGCTAGAAGTTTTACAACATTTCAAATAAAAGCACCCGAGCCCCTAAGGACAAAATAATCAAGGTGTTAGGTGAGCTCAACATAACCCTGGAGGAAAAGAAGGGGCTGTCAAAAAATGTCATGTTCTCAAGGCCTTGGGGAAAAAAATAGCTTGGGTTTTCCTGAATTGCAGAAATCCTTTCAGCTAGGCTATTTACCAAAGTTTGTTTCAAAGTGACTGCACCGTTGCTTTTGCAAATCACAGAATGCAAATGATGATAATTTGTTCTCAGAAGAACTTTCTCTTGAAATGATTAGCAAAGTCAGTCATTTGAAAATTAGAACGAATGCACAGACGGTTCTGAAGCCCCTTGCTAACCGATATCAGCTTCTAAAGTTTTCATTCATGTAAACCTCATTAATGAAGATCTTTTATTTAAACGTCAAGGGAATGTGAAATTTAGAGTAAATTATGAAGCTTGTATGTCTAGCCAAGTCATGGGTCAAATGCATTTGTGAAAAACTGCTAAAAGAGCATATGGTTTTGAATTTTTCTACAATGACTAGTGTTTAAATAAATTGCTTGTACTGCTTAACTTCATGTGTAATTTTGACAGAAATTGGCCTATAGCCTTTTGATATGTAAACATTTCAGCCTTTTATGCGGTATAAAAAAGACACTTGCTTTTTAGGATCAGCTCAGGCAGTCACCCTGTAATTCAGAAAGCTGGTACCTACCATTACATTCTTGCTAGATTTCAACTTTCAAGTGGCAGCCTCAGGGAAAAAAAAAAAAGAAAAGAAAGAAAGAAAGAGGATATTTCAAAAGCAATGCCCATTTGAGATTAAAAGCTGCAAATGAGGTGAGAATGTGCCACTTACTATCTGAAAGAAATGGATAAACCATAGTTATTAAAGAACATTTCTGTCAGTTTTCCTTAAGCCAGCCGTCTGAGGGGACACTTAAGCAGGGCTGGGGACTGACTGGCATGCCATTAAATGCTTGTCTTAGGACCGAGCCAATCAGTCCAACACACAAATAGGTGTTAAAAATCAAGGTATCATTTCAGGACATTACCAGCGAAATGATTCTGTATCACAGAACCCATTAAGATGTAAAAACTCAGATTCCTCTGGACAAGAGAAGCATGCCATTGGGGCATAGAATCACTGGACACAATGGCTGATCTGAGCCATCCACAGGTATCTTTCTCAGTGGGAGGCTGTTGCTGGGAACTGCAAATTCTGTGCAGGGCACAGTTCAGAGCCCTCTCTGAGCTACCAGGGCTTCTGAAACATATATAAATCTACATAAATTCATTTGTTGCTAATATAGCCCTTCCCATAAGTAAGTGATGGAATGTGGATTGAATGGCTGGTCACCAGAGGGGAGACAGGGCAGCTCAGAACGGTTGGAGGGCAAGAACGGGATCCACATGTTGACTTCCTGCTTGCTGTGGCCTGCCTGGCACCAAACCTTCTCTTCTGCTCTTGCCCAGGATTATCCTATATGTCGGTTTTGTCATATACACACTTTCTAAGAGACAACTCCCCCCTTCTGTGAAGTTTTAGAGGAATGGGGGAGGGGGAGGAGAATGTTCACAAGGCAAGGGAGATCCTATTTTTTTTTGTATATAGTTGAACCGGCTGAGCAAATTGAGGTCCTTGTTTAAAAAAACAAAAAACACCTTTCTGGGGTGAAATCTAATTAAGGGGGAAAAAAAAGACTGAGAAGGAGGTGTTTTGTTTACATTCTTATGCATTCCAATTCATCACATTGGGGTCAGCAAACCGGAAAGGACGAATTTCACATTTTAGGACATAAAGAAGGTAAAAGGTTTTGGGGGGTTTTCTAAACTTCTACACGCTGGTCCAGTCTTTTAGTACCTTTTGAAATGAATAAGGGTAAAAAACTCCCCATCCCCAAAGCTGTAGTTTTGAAGTTCTTGGAAAAACAACAGATGATTTGCTAATAAAATATCCCTGTTGTTTTCAGCTGCTTAACTTAAAGAAATTTACCCCCAATATGTGTCTCTGTGATCAAAATGAACTAGGCAAGATATATATTTTGGGGGATTAAAAAAAAAGAATACTTAATTCTTAAAAGGTAGATTGGGAGATTGAGGGGTTTTTTTTGTTTTTTTGTTTTTTTTTTTAAGGAGAGAATATCATAAAACTGAAAATTACAGACAATGCTAACCATGCCTGAGTGACTGTGTTGTATGTCTAGAGAGATTAGTATAGAGGGATATGTGTAATACATAGTTTTGTTAGTGTATTTGTCTTTTTAAATAAGACTTGATGAAATGATAATTTGCTAGTACATCATCTTAAGATCTGGATGTGAAATTTACATCAGGTTGTGTTGTTGATAACTCCTCAAACATCAAAGTGTGAAAACTAACTAGCACATTCCCGGATGTGTCTTGTCCTTCAAACTAGTGGCTGAAGGAGACTCCAGCTTGCTCCAACATCACCGTAGGTCATGTTTTTGACATTTTCTGACCTCCTAGATGGGTGCTTCTTTGGACTCGTTAATTCCTGTCCGCCTTTTAAGGAAGCAGTCCTACTCCCTTGCCCACTGCTCATGTGCAGAAAGCAAGGCTTCAGAAGCAAAAGTCAGGGAAAGTAATAGAAAATGGAGGGGGTGGTGGAAGAAAGCCACCTTCAGAGGCTCCTGTCACTGGTTTAGTCCTGCCATCTGTGGGATCTAACGCTATGACTCAACCATAGCCACCGGGCAGCCCCCGTTTGGATAATTTGGCCCAGTTCTTCCCTGCTTATCCCTGATGGGAAAGAAGAGAAAAATTTGTAGAAACAACCTCAACTTTCAATTTGTTTGGTTTGTGTTGGGCTTTTCATTGTCATTTCTTAGCCAAGGGGTCAAGAATTTTGGAATATACCCTCCCCCGCACACATTCATATACACAGATATACACCCCTCCTCCTTCAACCTTTTACCCTTTTATTTTGCCCAGATAATCATTTCTAGGCCAATCAATTCCAACACTGGCTCCCTGGTCATCTCCCTTCTGGAGCGTGTGTTGTTTTCTTGTTTGGGGTATTTCCCCACAGCTAGGGATGAAAACAGAGTGACTCCTGATCCATGCTGTGGATTTGGTTTCACTTAGCAGTAAAATTCTTTCTGCAAACCAGAAGTTCTTGGGTTTAAAATCACAAGAGTCCATCTCCCATGTCATTGGGTTGTTTGTAATTTATGTATTATGGGGAAAAGCAGTCTGTTCATAGTAATGATAGCTTCGGGAATTCAGTATAGGAGCCAAACAGAGGACAGTTAAACTAAAAAGAATCCCTCTTGTTCCCTCTTGTCTACATGATACCTTGCAGGGGTTTTTTTTGTTGTTTTTTTTTAACAGTTCCCTAAAGAACATTTTATTCCCTTCTCATGAGGTTTATAGATACAGTTATTTTCAGCTTTGCCTGGTAGGTCAATACAATATTGCAAGTGAAATGGTGACCTATCAAGACATGTTCATGCCCAACTAATGAAATTAGTTTCTCTGAAAGTCTAGAATGCTGGAATTATTTGTATCTTAAAGTATCTCTAGTTAATTTTGAGGCAGGAACACAAGTTTTTGATAATGCTATTCTCATTCTGATTTAAGCTGTGGCTATTCTGCTTTTTTTTTTTTTTTCTTCTCCAAAACCCTTAGAAAGTAGCTTTCTGAGTTAAACTAGACTGGGGTGATCAAGTGAATGTTTGACTTGAAATAATTTTTTGAAATAACTTATTCACCATTAAGTTCTTCAGTAAAGTAAAGCAGAAGCAGAATAAGTTGCTTTTCAAAGTTCTCTGCTTGGCAGAGGTATTCCAGCACGTCCGACAAAAAATGGCTATTGAATATGTGTGGCAAATGCATACCACTCCATATTTCAGAGAAATTCTTTACTGAACATTTTTTGCTTGCAGTCACTGTGAAATTGTGATCCTCAGATCACTGTTGGGACTGACCTAGTCTCCCAACCTAGTAGCAGATCGCCTTTTTAATTGGTTCATGTTTTAAATGAGATAAAATGTCTGCACACTAAAGCATAAACCAGAAACTAGCACTGCGTGGTACTAATCCAGTTCTAGAAAAATGGAGCAGATAGACTTCACGTAAAATCCCAAAGGACTACTAGGGTTTGGCCCTCCAGATCCCAAACTGCAGCCTCGTGACCAAATTTATTTATTGACTGATTATTTATTTATTTTTTAATTTTTTTAATTTTTTTTTTTTTTTTTTTTTTGAGACAGAGCCTCAAGCTGACACCCTGGGTAGGGTGCTGTTACATCACAGCTCACAGCAACTTCCAACTCCTGGGCTCAAGCGATTCTCCTGCCTCTACCTCCCAAGTAGCTGGGATTATAGGCACCTGCCACAATGCCCAGCTATTTTTTGGTTGCAGCCATTGCTGTTGTTTGGGGGGCCTGGGCTGGATTTGAACCCGCCAGCTCAGGTGTATGTGGCTGCACCTTAGCCGCTTGAGCCACAGGCACCAAACCTTAATTTTTTTTTTTTTTTTTTTTTTTTTTGAGACAGAGTCTCACTTGGTTGCACTTGGGTCATAGCTCACAGCAATCTCTAGCTTTTGTTTTTTCTTTCTTTTTTTTTTTTTTGCAGTTTTTTGGCCGGGGCTGGGTTTGAATCTACCACCTCTGGTATATGGGGCCGGTGCCCTGCTCCTGTGAGCCACAAGCACCACCCAATCTCTAGCTTTTGGACTCAAGTTATTCTCTTGCCTTAGCCTCCCAAGTAGCTGGGACCACAGGCGTCTGCCATAACCCGGGCTATTTTTTGAGGTAGGGTCTTTCTCTGTCTCAGGCTGGTCTCAAACCTGTGAGTTCAGGCAGTCTACCCTCCTCAGCCTCCCAGAGGGGTGGGATTATAGATGTGAGCCACCGGGCCCAGCTCAAATTTACTCTGTGAAGTTTGGGTCCAGTCATGTGCTCAGTGGACAGTCACTGCATTCGTGGGAGGTGGGCCCTGTTACTATCTCCTGTTACAGGTGAGAACAGGTAAGAACATCAAAACCAGATAGGGGTTATTGTCTGATGTCTTTCTGCTAAGGCCTGGATTTTTTTTTTTTTTTTTTTTTTTTTTAGAAATATTCTAACTATTTCACCTGGGATAGAATGCCATTATTTCATACCTCATAGCAACCTCAAACTCTGGGGCTTAAGCAATCTTCCTTCAGCCTCCCAAGTAGCTGGGACTATAGGCTCCTGTCACAATGCCCGGCTATTTTTTGGTTACAGCCATCATTGTTGTTTGGCTGGCCTGGGCTGGATTTGAACCCGCCAGCTCAGGTGTATGTGGCTGGCGCCTTAGCTGCTTGAGCCACAGGCGCTGAGCCTAGTTCTTACATTTTTAATAAAGATGGGGTCTTGCTAGTCTTGAGCTCAGGTGATCTACCAGCCTTGACCTCCCAAAGTGCTAGGATTATAGACCCAAACCACTGTACCCATTCATAGGCCTGGATTTGAACTCAGGTCTGTTTAGCTTCAAAAGCTATCCTCTTACCAACATACCATACCAATTCTGGAAAAACAAGAGAAACACGTCTGCAAAACCTTGTTTGTTCCCTAGCTTCACATTCCTTTTTCTGCCTTCACACTGTCTTCTATCAGGACTTGAGTCACATGAAGAGCTCCTGCTATTTGCTGCTTGGTCTCTGTGCCTTGGTGGCTCTGTCCTCTCCACCCCCACCCCCTGCCTTTTTCTGCTAGTTCTACATGCATATCAAGACCTGTGTGGAGGTGGCCTCTCCCACTCTGAAGACCTAGAGGTAATTGTTGGGATCTTTTGGTGCTCCGGAACAAATCTGACTGGAGACAGAGGTGTCTGACCTAAGACTGCACTGAGTATGTCCAAATCAGCCTCCCATTCAGCTCAGTGCCTCCCACCAGCTGACCACAGGCCTTTGCACAATGAATGTGCTAAGTTTTTGTTTAGAGAAAGAATACATTTTCACCTTGCACCTCCGCCCCTTACCCTCACCTCCTTGTTTCTAGATCTACCCACCTTCCAGGTCAAAGACCATTAGCAGGACAGTGTTAATTAAACACATGGGGCTCTCCTGTAATAGATAAAAGAGCAAGAGAGGAGAAGGACTGTATATCTGTTAGCCCAGATGCTGGCTGAGAGTCATTGTGCAGCTAGAATGAGCATAGCAATGGGTCAGCCTGCAGATAACACCTGCCGTTTCTTCAGTCACACCTGTGTACACAGGCAAGCCACTGTCACCTTTGAACCTGAACACTTACACACCTGGATGGAGTGTCCCCTATTCCTCTGGGTGGATCCTGCATGAAGAAAGCTAAGCTGGGCGCAGTGGCTCACACCTGTAATCCTGACACTCTGGGAGGCTGAGGCAGGTGGATTGCCGGAGCTCAGGAGTTTGAGACCAGCCTGAGCAAGAGTGAGACCCCGTCTCTACTACAAATAGAAAAACTAGCCAGGTGTTGTGGTAGGTGCCTGTAGTCTACTTGGGAGGCTTGAGGTCAAGAATTTGAGGTTGCTATGGAATATTGAAATATGACGCCATGACACTCAACCCCAGGCTAATGAATGAGACTCTGTCTCAAAAAAAAAAAAAAGAAAAAAGAAAAGAAAAAAGGAAGACTCCCCAGAACTGCCTAGGCTGTGGCCCTGTTAGAGTCATTCTTTTCCCATTTGTGAAATGGGGGAACAACCAGGAAACAAGTTGCAAATTCTCTTGTGGCTCCGACACCTGCCACTCTGCAGCATTAATCTGAGTGCTCCCTGTGTTCAGGAAAGACACCGTGCCATTTCCCAGGTACACAGCCTTGGGGACAGAAAAGGTCCGTCCCTAGCTGAAAGAGTGGTATAGCAGAGCTGCCTGAACACGACTGATCTCCACAGTGCTTGGATAGTTGATAAAGACTGGCTCCTAGAGATCCACATAATGCATATCATTAGTGAGTCCTGCTCCACCTGCACAGGGCCTGCTTTGAGATCATGGTCACCGTCCCCTGCCCTTCCGTGTGGACAAAGCAAGTCAAGGGAAGATCATTGGTTGGTCCAGTCAGGAGAATGATCTCAGTGGTGCAATTGGAAGTTCATCTAGTAGAGCTGATGTCATCATGTTGAGCACTGGCAAAGCTCAGCCACCTCTGGTTTAGAGCTTCTAATTCTCAGGGTGGTGCCAAAAATCCAAGCTGTTTTGCCTGGGGGTGGTATGCTAGCTGAAAGTCCAGGCTTTGTTGCCAAACCAACTTCCCAACTTCCCAATTTCCCGCTCTGACACTTGTGAGCTGTGAAAGCTGGTACAAACCCTGGAAGCTCTGTGAGCCTCAGGCTTTTCTTCTGTAAAATGGGAGAAATGATGGGTTACTTGAGTTGGGTGCATAAAGGTGTATGGTACGTATTCCTCAGTCAAATGCAGTAGTTTTTACAGGAGTCAAGTCTTAGCAATTTAAGGGATTTTTACCATTAAGGCCCCAGCCCTCCCACACAAACAGATTGAAGGAAGTTATTCTTCAAGGAACTGAGAGGACTTGCTATCTGGAGCAGTTTAGAGATAGAGGCCTGGGCTCTGCTAGCTGCATAACAAAAGGTTCTAATCACACCCTGGGGAATTTTTTAATAAATGGTGCTTCTTTTGGGGATTGCAATTCTCTGCTACCTCATGTGATTCCCAGATTAGCGCAATGGGGGCCACCTGACTGGGACCAGGAACTCAGTGTTGCTGATGAGGAAACTGAGGGTCAGAGAAGCCCAGTGAGTAACTCAGGGTCTCAGAGCTAGTCTATACACTCTTTCCCTACCAGCCTCTCATAGTCATGGGATAGGCGTGTGGCTCCCGTGCCCCTCCTGATGCAGACCTGCCTATCTCAACACTGGACTTTGCTCCTTCTAAAAGCAAACCAGCCACTCCAGCCCTGCTCAGTGAGGACCAACAGGGTTTCCACTGTGAAGAGCCTGGAAGCTGTGGGACCATGTGCTGGGAAGGTGTCCTCTGGAAGGTCTGTGCTTCCCTTCCAAGGTGGAAGGGGCCATGTATCAGGCAGGACTTTGGTTGTAACTCCATGCCCATCTTTTCCTCTCCCTAGCACCCACTGCTGACTCTGCCCCAAACCTGATTGAGTGTGACATGTGTTCATAGATTCCCCCACTGAGGTTAAGACCTCCTGAGTAAATTTATCCTGGAAACTCCCCTATTTCTACCATACGTAAGATCTATGGAAGGATGTCCATAAACATGGCTTGAAAAAAAAAATTTTTTTTTTTTTTTTTTGCAGTTTTTGGCTGGGGCTGGGTTTGAACCTGCCACCTCTAGCATATGGGGCCTGCACCTTACTCCTTTGAGCCATAGGCACTGCCCCAACTTGAAATTTTTTAAAAAGTCAAAAAAAAAACCTAAATATTCATCAGTAGGGTATCAATTAAATAAACTAGAGCACAGTCCTGTATTGAATACCCAACTAACTTTGAAGAGAATAAGGCAATCATACATGAACTGAGATATAGGGCAATCTCTTAAGACCTAGGGCTGAGAGACAAAGAAAGTTGGAGAACTCAAGTATAGTTTTTTGGGGGTCTTTTTTGAGACAGTGTCTCAAGCTGTCACCCTAGGTAGAGTGTTATGGCGTCATAGCTCTAGCTCTTGGGCTCAAGTGATTCTCTTACCTCTGTTTTTCTATTTTTAGTAGAGACAGGGGTCTCACTTTTTGCTCAGGCTGGTCTTGAACTCATGAGCTCAAGCAACCCACCTGCCTTGGGGTCCCAGAGTGCTAGGATTACAGGCGTGAGCTACTGTGCCCCGCCAACTCAGGTGTAGTTTGAGTGTGCATCTTGTATGGTGTGTGTTTGTGTGTATATATAGTCACGTGTACATGACATAGGGGTTCATAAATACAGAAGAGTTAATACAGTAGCAACTCCCTAGCTGACCACTTCTCTACACTGACCACCTCGTTAAGATGACCTGATTTTCATAGACTGGACATGCACACATGTACATATCTGTACCTTAGGCCTAGTTCCTTATGTTGACTACCCCTATAAACTGACCAGTTTATTCAGTCCCTTGGGTGGTCAGCTAACAGAGGTTGTACTGTACTTGGAAGGTATTTAGAACAGTGTCTAATACTTAATAAAGTGTTGTATCATGTTTGAGAAATAAATATAAAAGCAAGAGGAAAGGTCCAGAACTAATAGCAGAGGTCACCTCTGGGGCAGGGGTGGGCTGAGATTAGGGCTGATAATTATAGGAAACCTGAGCCCCATGGCTAATGTTTTTCCTTTGTAGAAAAAATACCACATTCACATTTTACTTGTGAAATTAAAACCTAAAAAGTATCTCCAAAAAATGAAACCCCCTCTCAGAGACTGGGTATGGTTGCTCATGCCAGTAATCCTAGCACTCCGGGAGGCTGAGGCAGGTGGATTGCCTGAGCTTAGGAGTTTGAGACCAGCCTGAGCAAAAGTAAGACACCGTCTCTATTAAAAATAGAAAAACTAGTCAGGCATTGTGGTGGGCATGTGTAGCCCCAGTTACTCAAGAGAGGCTGAGGCAAGAGGATCACTCTAACCCAAGTGTTTGAGGTTGCTGTGAGCTCTGACACCATGGCATTCATACTCAGGGTGACAAAATAAAGCTCTTGTCTCAAAAAATGAAAAAAGAAACTCCTCTCCTTTACACAGGCAATGCTGGAGGAAAATAGCACCAGGGTCAAACAAATAACTTGGGATAAGGGACCCTCCAGCCTTGTCCTCATTTCCTCAACTAACACCTCATTATGGGCAAACAGCATACATGGAAATGAGGCCTTCTTGCTAATGACTTGCTCCCCTGGGTTCCTGGGCAGCAGCTGGGTGTGTTGGGAGGAGGGGAATGTCCTGAGTGGACAGATTATATGTTAAAAGTCCTAAGGCTGGATTCAAGTTCCAATCTTGCCCCAACAATGCCTAAGTGACTTCTCATTTCTGCAATGGGGACCCCTATCTTTGCCTTCTATAATTCTCAATTCTTGAGAAATCAGTAGGGTGTGGAGCATAATTACAATTATAATCATCTTGATCTCGTGGCACCTAACAATGCCTGACACATTGTTGGTGTTTGGTGGATGTTGATGACACTGAACTGCAAATAGTTTATAAGGAGTTAAAATAAGAACAAAGGCAATTGCTATTTTATTTCTTTTTTTCTTTTTTTTTTTTTGTAGTTTTTGTCCAGGGCTGGGTTTGAACCCACCTCCTCTGGTACATGGGGCCAGCGCCCTACTCCTGTGAGCCACAGGCACCACCTGGCAATTGCTATTTTAAAATACAAAATTAATATTTTGGTCTTTCAGATTCATAGCACAATGCATTCACTCAGCAAATATTTATTACTTTCTTTCTGTGTGCTGTGCTGGAAGAAAATGCTCAATGTGAAAAAGTCCTTGCCCTTCTGAAATTTACACAGAAGAGATTTCCAACAATGCAAAACTATTACCAAAAAGGAAATGAAACAGGAGATCTTAGCTGGTTGGTGAAGCAGACAGGGACAGGAAGTTATTGTCACAGTTCAGAGTGTTGCCATGGACAGAGCTCAAATGTCTATGTCATTGGGAGCCACATAGTCTCATAACTCAAATATAGATACCAAGTTTCATTTGTATATTTATACACACATTATATTTGGCTAGATCTTTTTCTACTAAGTTTGCTCCGTTTTTATCTGACATTTTGGGGGAATATAACTTTAATATCATGAAATTTTGGACCAAAAAATGACCTGAAGTTCAAATTCCGGTTTCACTGATTCATAGCTGTATAATCTGGGGGACCAGGGCAGGTTATCAAAGTGTCTGGGCTTCCAAGTTCATGACTGTAAGATTGCTTGTTAGGACTGTCTGTGGGGTGTGTTCCTATGTTATCCAGCACACCCATGGAAGCCATTCTGGACTGGACAGGAAGGGCAAGCTGGCCAGTAGATAGTGGCCTTGGGAGACATGCCCAATGTTCCGAGTCAGCATTCTCCAAGGCTCTGAGCGCTTCATTGTATGCATACTCAGAAAATTAGATTCAGAAAATTAACCTAAATCAAAGAAAAAGGTAGAAAAGATAAAGGGGACCTTGAAAGTACTTGGCTATCTTTAATGTATTTTAAAACCCATCCAACTTGTATTATTATCCTATTTACACATGAAAAATGGGCCCTGGAAGACTAAGCAGCCGCTCTGCATGTGGGGAAGTAGCAGAGGCAGATGCACACCCAGATCTGCCTGACTCCAAAGCCTGGATTCTCTTCACACAACAGATAGCTGGGCAAGGGGTGGAAATTTCCAGCAACAGCTTTCCAATCAGCAAAACTCTTGCTTGGGCAACTTTTGTAACCTCCCAAACCTCCGTTTTTGCATCTGTACAGTGGGGCTAAAAGGAGTCCACATAGGTTGTTGTAAAGACCGAAGGAGCTAATTGCAAAGCACTTAGCAAGCATAATGGCTTAGAGAGTGACACTACATGGGCCTGATTCACAAGTCAGACTCTTTAATGTTAGAGAAAAGCAATTTAGGTTGCTTGCTTTTTTTCTTTATGTGTGCACAAATATGATCTATGATAAAAATTATTCTATGGCTACATAAGCTTGAAGATCTCCTTTTTAAGAACGAAGGTGCTAATTGGCAATGTATGTGCACCCACCTGATGTGAGAGCTAGGCTGGTGCTTAGTAAGTGCTAAAGCAGAGGTTATGTGACTTGGCAGCCCTGCCTTCTGCCAGGCGTGTCCAACCTGCAGCCCGTGGGCCCCACACAGATTATTTGAGAACTGTTTTGTTTATCTGTGGTTTTGGGCCTTTTTTTGTTCATCACCTTCCGTTAGTGTTTGTGTATAATGTGTCGCCCAAGACAATTCTTCTTCAAATGTATGGCAGGAAAAAAAAAAAGATTGGACACCCTCTGTAAGACCTTATTTCTAGCAAAGCTGCAAGATTGGTTGGGATAGGAGATAAGACAGTACTTTTAAATTGCCCCAGGGTAAGTGGTATTTGGGGGTTACAGTAGCCACCCCTTCCCCTTTGCAGCCCTTGGGACATAGTGGAGTGTTTTGGAGAAGTAGGATGGACCACACGAGTGGGATGTGGCCAAATCCCATTAGTTCTTTTTCCAGAAGAGGGCTATGGCAGCACAGGGGTGCCCAGCTGGGCCTGGAGAGTCCGTTGTACAGGCAGTTAACCAGGCCACGAGCTGGAAATCAGGCCCCAGCAAGGCCACTTCTGGTACTGGAAGATTGTGCTGGTAATCAGAGCGGCACCCCTCGTGCCTTGGGACCTGGGACACCCTCTGTGAGCTGCAGGGTGGCTCCCTGAGAAGCTGCTGGCCTTTGGGGCTGGAGTAATGGAGTGGGGGTAGGAAATGGGGTGGGGGCAGGGTTGCTACCCAGAGGAAGTTGTCTGATGCCTCTCCCATATCCACTGGGTGAGTGCCCTGCCTTTCCTGCATTTCCTTGGAAAGGGTCCTGCTGGGGGATCCCCTGACCCCTGTTGAACCACTTGGCTCTCTGGCCCCAGGACATACTTTGCAACATATTAACACTTTGCATAAGGAACAAGCATCCTGGAACACCTTGCACAATGTTCTGTTGGCTAAAAGAAATACCTTCTGGTGAATGCTCCTCAAGATCTAGCAGCATCTGACTCCATCTGGTGCTGACCACTTGCTTGGCAGCCATTTGCAATTTTTCCCCTTGGTCAGCTTCTGTTACCTAGAATGTGGAAAACTCTGCTTCCTGTTGTGATCCCAGCTCTGCCTCTTTTAGCAGCAGGATTGTGGCTCACTGAGCTCATCTTTCACATGGGAATAACAGCATGGCTGCCAAGGCAGAGTTACAGCTGATAGCAGGGTTGGTTTGTGTCTTACACATAGGGCTGCTTTAGGGTTAGGGTTACAGGTAGGACTTAGGGGTTAGACTTAGCTCTAGCTTGAGGTCAGAGTTAGAGGTTAAAGTTAGGGATCACCAGGGAGCTTAAAGAGTATTAAAATTAGTTTGGATTGACTTTAAGGACGGTGTATCTCCCAGGATTGTTGTGAAGAGTCACCTCAGAATAAGTGTTTGGCCTGTACGGTATTTTGTCAATTCTGGAATGCATTTATTTATTGTTTGCATTTCAACATCTCTGATGTTGGAGTTTGACTTACATTATAATAAAAGCGCTAATGTGTTTACCTAGTGTTATATACATAAAATAATGGTGCATTTTACAGTGAAAGGCATTTCTCATTGAAATACATGATAGACATGATTGCTATTCCTGAATCACCTGTCCTACTGGGCACATAGTGTGTACCATCACTTGGTACTTGGTGAATCACCATGCCCTCTTTCTCTGGGCTCTGGAGGTTTCCATCATGTATCGCATGTGTCACATGGCATTTTCTGCTCAATAAAACAATATTTTTCTATCGAGCTTTTATGACATCCTTCAGGAAAGGGGGGAGCTGATATGAACCATGATGTTAGTAAAAGCCATTATTAGTTAGTAAAAGTGCTATTATTTATTGGCACTTACAATGAACAAGGTATTTGCCAAAGGCATATTTTTTCTATTTCTCACAATGGCCCTCAGAGGTAGGAATTATTATTATTACCCTAATTTTTAGGTAAGGAAACTGAGGCACAGGCAGCATAAGGAATTTATACCAGGTCATTTTACATCATTTAAGGCAATTAAAAAATAGCTGTATTGAGATATGTAATTCATATCCCATAAAATTTACCCTTTTAGAGTGTACACTTCGTTGGTTTTTACCATACTCACCAGCTTGTGTAACCATCACACTGCTAATGATGTGAATGTTTGTGTCCCAAGATTCAATGATGTGAAATTTAATCCCCCAATGCAGTAGTAGTAAGAGTTGTGACCTTTAGAAGGGTGTAGAGCCCTCATGACCTGATACAAGTTCCTTCTGTCCCTTCTGCCATGTGAGGATTGAGTACTATCTCAGCTTTCGTGAGACACGAAATCTGTTGATGACTTGATCTTGGGCTTCCCAACCTCCAGAAGTCTGAAAAATAAATTTCTATTATTTATAAATTATCTAGTCTAAAGTATTTTGTTATAGTAGCTTGAACTAACTAAGAGAACTACTATCTAATTTTAAAACATTTTCATCGTCTTGAAAAGAAACCCTGGACCTGTTAACAATCACTCCCCATTCCCTCCTCCCCCCAGCTCCTGACAAATACTGATCCATTTCCTGTTTCTAAGGATTTGCCTATTCTAGACATTACATATAAATGGGATCATATGCTATGTGACCTTCCTTCTTTTACTGAGCATAATATTTTCAAGGTTCATCCATTATGTAGCATATATCAGTACTTTATCCCTCTTTATGGCTGCATAACATTCCATTGTGGATTTTGTTTACCCATTTGTCAGTTGATGAATTATTGAATTGTCTCTGTCTTATGGCTATTACGAAAATGCTGGCTGGGCCCAATGGCTCACATCTATAATCCTAGCACTCTGGGAGGCTGAGGCAGGTGGATTGCTTGAGTCACGAGTGAGAGACCAGCCTGAGCAAAAGTGAGACCCCCATCTCTACTAAAAATAGAAAAACTAAGGCAAGAGGATTGCTTGACCTCAAGAGATGGGTGGAGGTGGTTGCTGTGAGCTATGATGCCACAGCACTCTACCAAAAAAAAAAAAAAAAAGAAAGAAAAATGCTAGCATTAACAATCATGAATAGGTTTTCATGTGGATATGTGTTTTCTTTTCTGTTGGGTATATACTTAGGAGTGGGATTGACAGGCTCATGGTCACTCTACATTTAACCATTTAAGGTAATGCCAGATTGTTTGCAAAGCAGATATATCATTTATCTTCCCACCAGAAATGCACGAGTTCTAATTTTTCCACATCCTTGTCAGCATTTGTCATTATCTTTCTTTCTTTTTTTTTTTTTTTTTGGGAGAGAAGAGTCTCACTTTGTTGCCCTTGATAGAGGGCTATGCCCAAACTCTTGGGTTTTGATTCTCTTGCCTCAGCTTCCCAAGTAGCTGGGACTATAGGCGCCTGCCACAGTGGCCAGCTGTTTTTAGAGATGGGGTCTTACTCTTGCTAAGGCTGGTCTCAAACCTGCAAGCTCAGGCAATCCACCCACCTTGGCCTTCCAGAGTACTAGGATTATAGGTGTGAGCCACCTTGCCTGGTCCATTATCTTTCTTTTTAATTTTAGTCGTCTTAGTGGTGTAAAGTGGTATCTTATTGCAGTTTTGATTTGCATATTTCTTTTTTTTTGTTGTTGCAGTTTTTGGCCAGGGCTGGGTTTGAATTCACCACCTCCAGTATATGGGGCCAGCACCCTACTCCTTTGAGCCACAGGTGCTGCCCTTGATTTGCATATTTCTAATGACTAATAATGGTGGGCGTCTTTTCATGTGCTTATTGGCCAATTAAATATCTTCTTTGAAGAAATATCTGTTCATATTTTTTGTCCACTTTTTAATTGGGTTGTTTTATTGTTGAGTTGTAAGAATTCTTTATATACCTAGATGCAAGTCCCTTACGAGGTAAGTGATTTGTAAATATTTTCTTTCATTCTATGGGTTCTACTCATGCTCTTGACTTTGTCTGTTGAAGCACAAAAGTTTTTATTTATTTATTTATTTATTTATTAGTGACAGGGTCTTGCCTTATTGCCCAGGCTAGAGTGCAGTATAGGTCACTGCAGCCTCAAACTCTTGGGCTTAAGGGATCCTCCTGCCTCATCCTCCCAAGTAGCTGCACCTATAGATTCGTGTCATCATGCCTAATTTTTTAAATTTTGTAGATAAGGGGGTTGTCTGTGTTGCCCAGGCTGTTCTTGTTTTTTCTCTCAAAAAAAAAAAAAAATATATAAGTTCCTTACTGTGTTCCAAGAATGACACAAGTTCTTTTTTATCTTCTGAGCATTATGAATTCATGGATTTAGCAATTAGTACTCTTTTTTTGAGAGAGAGAGTCTCATTATGTTGCCCTCGGTAGAGTGCTGTGGTGTCACAGCTCACAGCAACCTCCAACTCTTGGGCTTAAGTGATTCTCTTGCCTTAGCCCCCCAAGTAGCTAGGTGCCCTCCACAACACACAGCTTTTGTTGTTGTTGTTGTTATAGTTGTCATTGTTGTTTGCAGCCCGGGCCAGGTTCAAACCCACCAGCCCAGGTGTATGTGGCCAGCGCTCTACCCACTGGGCTGTGGGTACCAAGCCAGCTGTTACTACTCTTCTTGATGCTCACATTTGCTCATTTTTGGTGAGTGGGATCCTTTTCACATTGGCTCCCGAGTCCTGAGTTGATGTGACCCTAGTGCTTTTCATTTTTGTCTTGCTTTCTTTTATGACAGAATGTCCCAGAATCATCTCATCCATTTCCTGCCAAGACCTGGAATTAACCATTTCTAATTTCTCTAAGTGAGAAATAGTATGTAACGGCCAGGTGCAGTGGCTCATGCCTGTAATCCTAGTGCTCTAGGAGGCCAAGGCAGGTGGATTGCTTGAGCTCAGGAGTTCCAGACCTGCTTGAGCAAGAGTGAGACCCCATCTCTACTAAAAGTAGAAAAAGTAGCTGGGCATTGTGGGGGTTGCCTATAGTCCCAGCTACTCAGAAGGCTGAGCCAAGAGGATTGCTCAAGTCCAGGAGTTTGAGGTTGCTGTGAGCTGTGATTCCATGACACTCTACCAAGGGTGACAGAGTGAGACTCTGTCTCAAAAAAAAAGAAAGAAAAAGAAAAAGAATATTTAGAGATGATAATCTGGTGTCTAAAGATGTTCATTTATACAGGCTAGATATTGATGGTTAGGCCTTTTCAGTGGACTAAAGTTTTAACGTTAAGAAATACAAATATTATTTGAAGATAAAATACATTGTGAGTTTATACCTATGCTTATAATTCTAACTTAGGATAGATTTAGCCTTTTCAGACTTGGATTTCTATCTCCTTTTTTTTTTCTACACCAGATGTCCTGGCTCTCAATGACAAGTGGGAGGGAACCAATTAGTAAAGTATGAATATGTAAAGCTGATAAGTAAAGTAGGAACAGAAACGGATAACATTTATCAAAGAAGGGATTATTGTATGCTGGGTCTCACCTAGTCTTCTTAACAACCTAAGACCAAGTTATTACTGTTATCTCCATTTTATGCATGAGGAACTAAGACACAGAGAGGCTGAGGGACTTGCCCAAGGTCACACAGCTAGGTAAGGGCAAACCCAGGATTCAGACTCTGGCAGGCAGTTTGGCTCCTGGGCGTGGCCCCCTCTATTTCCCTCCTTAACCACCTCGCCTTGCTCAGGACAGTAGTCCATGTAAGGAAACTGGAACCTCTAGAATGGAGCAACTGTAGAGCTAAGAAATGGAGTGGAAGAGTGGCACCTGTGGCTCGGTGGGTAGGGTGCCGGCCCCGGCCAAACTGCAACAAAAAAATAGCTGGGCTGGGTGTTGTGGCAGGCGCTAGTCCCAGCTACTCAGTCTGGGGCAAGAGAATCACCTAAGCCCCAGAACTGGAGGTTGCTGTGAGCTGTGACACTACAGCACTCTACTGAGGGCGATAAAGTGAGACTCTGTCTCTTAAAAAAATAGAAATGGAGTGGAAGGAGAGATTGTTTCCCAGCTAGGGTGGGCAGACCAGAGAGGCATCTGTGATGGTGCAGGCGTAGGGGACACAGTCCAGCCTGTAGCAGTTACACGCCCATCACACCTGGTATAGGGCAGGTCTCATTCAATCTCAGAAAAGCAAGCAGGTAACTGACTTATGTTGTCTTGTTCTGCCTCATACCTACTGGTTATCCCTGAATAGAAAACAAAATAAAGACTCTTGCTGCACCTAGCTGAGTGAAATTCAGGTATGGAGACACCCTTAAAGGAGGTCTTTCACTTTTGGATAAGGGGACGGTGACCTCTTGCCTGGGTCACCACCATGGAATGCAAAGCCTCCTTCTACGGGAGTTCCAAGGAGATACTCAGTATCACTCCCCACTACTGACAAATGGGGAGATTGAGGCTGGGGAGGGAGAGAAGCTACTGAGGGGCAGAATTGATTCACAGTCCCAGCTTAGGGATCTTCCTTTGGGTTTTGCAGCACATGAAGCATGCAGTCATTACACGGTAGGTGGGTGAGATTCCTAGGGCCTCTGTAACAAGTACCACAGACTGGGTGGCTGAAACAACAGAAATTTATTGGAGCCCAGAAATCCAGGATCAAGGTATGGGCAGGGTTAGTTCCTTCTAAGGCTATAAGGGAGAGTCTGTTCCAAGCCAGTCTTCCAGCTTCTGGTGGTCTCAGGTGTTCCTTGGCTTATAGATGCCCTCCCCCAATTCATGTCCCCTTCCTCCTGCATGTCCAGGTTTCCCACCGTCCCTCTCTCCTCCCCCACTCCCCGACCAAGACAGTCTCACTATGTCACCCTCACAGCAACCTCAAACTCTTGGGCTTAAGTGATTCTCTTGCCTCAGGCTCCAAAGTAGCTGGGACTATAGGTGCCTGCCACAACATCCGGCTAATTTTTTGTTGCAGTTGTTATTGTTGTTTAGCTGGCCCCGGCCAGGTTCGAACCCACCATCCTGGGTGTTTGTGACCAGCGCCCTCTTGGTTGAGCTACAAGCCTGGCTCCAGATTCCCTTTTTATAAAAACACCAGTCCTACTGGATTGGACATACCCTGATGACCTCATTCCAACTTCGTTACAGCTGTAAAGATGCTTGCTTGCTTTTTTTTTTTTTTTTTTCAGACAGTCTCACTACGTCGCCCTTGGTAGAGTGCTGTGGCATCACAGCTCACAGCAACCTCAAACTCCTGGGCTTAAGCAATTCTCTTGCCTCATAATGCCTGGCTATTTTTTGGTTGCAATTGGCCCCGGCCAGTTTTGAACCTGCCAGCCTTGGTGTATGTTACAGCGCTGTAACCACTGTGCTATGGGGGCCGAGCCCTAAGATGCTTTCTTAGAAAAAGATCATAGTCTGAGGTCCTAGGTGTTAGGTCTTCAACTTATGAATTTTGGGTACTGGAAGACATAGTTCACCCCTAAACCGTGGGCTGGGCAAGCCTCTGGGTGTATCTATCTATCTATCTAGCAGGGTGCTTCAGATGGCGGGCTCTCTCCCGATCCCTTACTGGACATTTTCCTGCCATTCCTCTCTGATTGTGTGTGTGTGGAGTGTGGATTACACACGTGCTTGTTGTGGGTGTGGTGTGATGTGTGTGTCTCCTTCATGCTGTGTCTACTTCATCTCTATTTTTTTTTTTTTAATTTTTGCTTTGTCACCCTGGCTAGGGTACAGTGACATCATTTTAGCTCACAGCAGCCTCAAAGCCGTGGGTCCAAGCAATCTTCCTGCCTCAGGCTCCTAAGTAGCTGGGACTACGGGTGCCCACCACTACATCTGGCTAATCTTTTTTTTTTTTTTTTAAGAGACAGAGTCTCACTTTGTCGCCCTCAGTAAAGTGCTGTAGCATGACAGCTCACAGCAACCTCTAGTCCTTGGGCTTAGGCAATTCTCTTGCCTCAGCCTCCTGAGAAGCTGGGACCACAGACGCCCGCCACAACGCCCAGCTATTTTTTGTTGTTGTTGCAGTTTGGCGGGTATGGCCTCGGCGTATGGGGCCAGCGCCCTACTCACTGAGCCACAGGCACCGCCCATACACCTGGCTAATCTTTCGGTTCTTTTGTAGACAGGTGTCTTGCTTAGACTGCCACCTCTCTATCTAATCATAAGCTACTCAGTAGCAGGCACCACATTTGCTTCTCATTATACCCTCCTTCCAAACCTTGCTTTGCATATTAAAAGTTCTTAGTACAAATAGAGTGACATTTTCCAGGCCTTTATCTCTAGCTAACTCAACCCCTCACTTGTATTCCTCCCCCTTTCTTTTATGCCTTTACAAATAATTTGCAACTATTTTAATAAAAATTGGCTTAGGGCAAGAATCTCTAATGCTAAGACCTCTGGGTGTGGCTCAGCACCTGTAGCTCAAGCGGTTGCAGCGCCAGCCACATATACGGGAACTGGCCGTTCGAATACAACTCCGCCCTGCAAACAACAATGGCAACTGCAACAAAAAGCAGCCATGCGTACGTAGTGCAGGCACCTGTAGTCCCAGCTACTTGGGAGGCTGAGGCAAGAGAATCGCTTAAGCCCGAGAGTTTGAGGTTGCTGTGAGCTGTGACACCACTGCACTGTACCCAGGGTGACATAATGAGAATTTCTCAAAAAAAAAAAAAAAAAAAAAGAATTATACAGATGCAGAGCCTCATGCTAAGGATTATTTATCAATTGCAAAAGGAGACCATAGGTTTCTTAATAATCCAAAGGGAGAAAACCTGGCAGGGTGGTGCCTGTGGCTCAGTGGGTAAGGCACCAGCCCCATATGCTGAGGGTGGGGTTCAAACCCAACCCCAGCCAAACTGCAACAAAAAAACATTGTGGCGGGTGCCTTGTAGTCCCAGCTACTCGGGAGGAGACAAGAGAATTGCCTAAGCCCAAGGATTTGGAGGTTGCTGTGAGCTGTGACGCCATAGCACTCTACCGAGGGTTAATAAGTGAGACTCTGTCTCAAAACAAAACAAAACAAAAAAACAAAGGGAGAAAATCTGGCAAACACTATCTCCATCAGTGGTCAGAGTTACTCTCACCAGGATGGGAACACCGACATGGCAAGCCCCCTCCAAGGGTGCAGTGGGAGTTCCCAGCATCATTTATGTTGAATATTTGCAAAGCCTTTAAACCTGAATCTAATAATAGAGAGGCAGTCAGCCACGTCCAGATGGTGAGGTACCCCATATAATAGGTGTTCAGTAATCTTTAAAAGTGCAGTATCATGGCAGATGAGGGAAGGCTGAGAAATTGTTCCTGATTACAGGAGACTAAGGAAGCACGACAAGGAAATGCACTGTGAGAGCCCCATTTGCATCCTCAGGCAGGGAAAAGGACCTTATATAGATCACACCTTAGATAAGGGTTAAAAAGGTTAATGTTCCTGAACTATATGATTGTATCTATTGTGTAAGAGAATGACCTTGTTCTTAGAAATGCACATTGGAATATTTGAGAATGAAGGGTCATAATATCTGCAGCTCACTCTCAAATGACTACTTAAAATTAGAGCCACAGGTAGAAAAATGTGTAAATTTATTTATTTATTTTTTTGAGAGAGTCTTATTCTGTTGTCCTCGGTAGAGTGCCATGGCATCATAGCTCACAACAACCTCAAACTTCTGGACTCAAGAGATCCTCTTGCCTCAGTCTCCCAAGTAGCTGGGACTACAGATAACCCAGCTCGATACCCAGCTAGTTTTTCTTTTCTTTTTTCTTTTTTTCTTTCTTTCTCTTTTCTTTTGGGGGTAGGGAGGACAGAGTCTCACTCAGTTGCTCTGGGGTTGAGTGCCGTGGCGTTATTGCTCACAACAACCTCAAACTCTTGGGCTCAAGAGATCTTCCCGCCTCAGCCTCCTGAGTAGCTGAGACTACAGGTGTGTGCCTCCATGCCTAGCTTGTTCTGATTTTTGGACCTACTTCTGATCAGATATAGGAGGCATCTTCAGAGAAAATATTTGTCAACAACCTAAAGACTCAAAGAGTGAAATGATGGATGGATTTGGGACATGTTGAGACTGAATCACCACAGTAAATGGAAGAGAGAAAGGAACTTGAGAAGGGAAAATGAGCCTTAAGCCAACAGTTGCTTTAAGTCTTCAATAGTCCCTGCACTCCCAGAGATGAGAGGCCCCAATGACCCCCATACTGTAGCCTGCCCCCAGCATTCCCAGTCCCACTTGCCCTGTAATAATTTATTCCTTGCCCACAGCCTCTCTTTGTTCTTCCCTCCTTCCCTTCCTTCTTCTTTCCTTCCTTTCTCTCTCTTTTATCATATTTATGAACCATAGGCATATTATATCATCTCCGTCTATTTATTCTGTATTGCTGACTGTCTCCCATCCCTGAAAGCTCCACAAGGGATTTTTGCCCATTTTATTCACCCACCCAAACTCCTAGAATAGTGCCTGACACAGAGTAGGTGCTCAGTAAATATTTGTTGAAAGGCTAGGGCATAATGGCTCATGCCTATAATCCCACCACTTTGGGAGCCCAAGGTGGTGGAATCACTTGATGCCAGGAGTTAGAAACTAGTCTAACAGAGTGAGACCCTCAACTCTACAGAAGTAAGTTATCTAGGCATGATATTGCACAACGGTAGTCCCAGCTACTTGGGCAGCTAAGAGAAGAGGATAGTTCGAGCCCAGTAGTTTGAGGCTACAGTGAGCTATGATTGTACCACTTTCCTCTAGGCTGGGCAACAAAGCAAGCCCCTATCTCTAAACAAAAACAAAAACTTGTTGAACGAATAGGTGTATGAATGGCTCACTTCTCTTCTCATATATGGGGAAACCAAGGCACAGGGACAGTTAGCCTTTCAACTGTATCCAAACATGCACACAAAGGCCTATAATCGTAGCACTCTGGGAGGCTGAGGCGGACAGATTGCCTGAGCTCAAATGATGGAGACCAGCCTGAGCCAGAGCGAGACCTCGTCTCTAAAAATAGCAAGGCGTTGTGGCAGGTGCCTGCAGTCCCAGCTACTTGGGAGGCTGAGGCAAAAGAATCACTTGAGTCCAAGAGTTTGAGGTTGCTGTGAGCAGTGATGCAAAGGCACTCTACCAAGGGTGACAAAATGAGACTCTATCTCAAAAAAAGAAAAAAGAAAAAGAAAAAGAAACAGATGAGATTAAATTTATTTATAGGGACAGGGTCTCACTATGTTGGGCTGGTCTCAACATAGCCTGAAGCAATCTTCGCACCTCAGCCTCCTGAGTAGCTGGGATTATACCACAAGCCACTATACCCAGCCAGATGAGATTAATTTTGATAATATATTTGATTTGGTTAGCGCCTGTGGCTCAAAGGAGTAGGGCGCCGGCCCCATATGCTGGAGGTAGCAGGTTCAAACCCAGCCTCAGCCAGAAACTGCCAAAAAAAAAAAAAAAAAAAAGCCACAATAATATATTTGATTTAACTCTATATAGCCAAAATGTTGTCATGTTAACATATACTTAAATAGAAAAATCATTAATTAGATATTTTCCATTCTTTATACTAAATCTTTAAAATCTGGGGTATGTCTTACCTTTACAGCACTTTTTTTTTTTTTTGGAGACAGGATCTCTCTTTATCACGAGTGTAGTGACATCATCATTGCTCACTATAACCTTAAATTTCAAGGCTCATATAATCCTCCTGCCTCAGCCTCCTGAGAAGCTGGGACTACAGCTCCATGCAAGGATACCTAGCTGATTTTTCTATTTTTAGTAGAGACAGGGTCTCCCTCCTGCTCAGGCTGGTCTTGAACTCCTAGGCTCAAGTGATCCTCCTGCCGTGGCCTCCTAGAGTAGAAGGATTACAGACATAACCACTATGCCCAGCCTCACTGTATATCTTGATTTGACCCACTGCATTTCAAGGCCTCAGGAGCCACCTTTGGCCAGTGGACACCACATAGGCCAGTATAGCATTAGATAATGCAACAACACAATAGTAGTTCCAAGTCCGGCCCCATCACTTATTAGTTTGTGAACTTTGAGTAAATCATTTATGTCTTTAAGCCTTAATGTTCCCTAAACTGTGTTATAGATTTTTTTTCCAAGCCAAACTGTATCCAGCTTTATTAGTGATACTTTTCATAAACAATCATGGTATTTCAGGCAGGACATGGGCAGACGATCGTTAACAGCATACAACAACTTTCAAACTCCCTTCTTCAATGTTCTGCCAAAAATCAGAAAGCCACTATAAAACCCAATGAAGTCTTCATTGGATGCTCTGAACAGGGAAGTTTAGAGTGAGGGTTGACATTTCACATTTAGCATGTTGTTTAACAACTTTTCACAAGCCGACCCTGACT